>PJAB01001165.1:0-16745 GCA_002887195.1 Chrysochromulina parva
CTTGATGGCCACTGATTACCCCTTGATGGCCACTGATTACCCCTTGATGGCCACTGATTACCCCTTGATGGCCACTGATTACCCCTTGATGGCCACTGATTACCCCTTGATGGCCACTGAGGGGCCCCGATGGCCACTGATCACCCCCCGATGGCCACTGATTACCCCCCCGATGCCCCCCCGTCACAGGTCTACTGCGCGTCCGAGAAGTGTGAAGTCGTGTCGATCCTCTCGCGCGACTTCCTCCAACTCGTCAACAAGAGCGAGGTCGTGCGTCGCTCCTTCAAAGAACTCCAAAAGGGCGCCGGCGGCTCGCGCCCCTCCCTCTTCGTGGCGAATCGCCCCATGCCGGAGAAGCCCCCCCCGCCAAAGAAGCTGCCGATACATGCATATAAATAAGTGAGATCACCGGGCGGAATAGGCCGCACATGGGCAGAACATGTGGTACATGGGGGAGCGAGGGGGCCCTGGATCATGGGAAGTACATGCGTATATAACGACCATAGGATTCCCACAGTGTCTCGACGGTGGTTCGGCGTGCTCGTACTCGGTTCTGTATAGGAAACTTACCGTGTGACTCGAGTTGTACATGTAAAAGAAAAGTTGATTTTTGGGGGGGGCAGGTTTGCATGCAAAAACACGTTGCGTCTCGTTTGTGGAGTGAAATCTAACGAAACCTGCGACGGTTGGATGCAGAGTTTCACAAGACCGGGTCGTTGTCGCTGCTGCAATGGGCTTCCTGATCACCGAGGACCAGCGGGTAGCGGTCGAGACGCAAGGGATCGCGGGGTTGCCCAGCAATCTGATGGCGACCCTCGCCGCTAACCACGCTCGCATCCTTGACTTCTTCCGAGATGCCGACACCAATGCTGATGGATGCATTTCCAAGAACGAGATGAGGTTCGCGCTGTTCAAGCTGGGCATGAACGCGTCTCCTAGCGACGTCCATCAGCTCTTTGGCATGCTCGACAAAGATGGGAACGGCGTGCTTCAGTTTGGAGAGCTGCAGGACGCCCTCCTTGCCGTCAAGCAGCAGAGGAAAGGCCTTCGGGGCATGCCTCCGTGGAGGCCCAAGAAGCGAGCACCGAACATCACCGAAGCGCCCGAGAGCAGCAGTGGCGCGCCCCACAGCGGCATCCTGCTGCTCTCATCGAGCACAGCCAGCCGCCGCGCGCTCGGCGCATGCCTCGCTCAACGCGCAGCAGACCGAATGGAAGCTCCAGGCCACCGCCAGGCACCGCTGTCGCTTCAACCGCCGCCCTCGCTCAACGAGCAGCACCGGCTACACCGGCGCCCCCCCGAAGCTCCCGGCGAGAGGCTGCACGCCTTCCACACGATCACGACGGCCCGCAAGCTGCTCGTGGCCAGTCCCATGCTCGAGTGGCCCGACTCTCCTTGGACAGGACGTCTTCTCGACGACCCTTGTGGCACATCGATGAGCGCCGCGCCTGCTGCCGCGAGCCGCGCACGCCCCACGTCCGCACCTCCCAAGACGACGACTGACACGACGACTCTGTACGTGCAGTATCCGCCCAAGCGCACCCAGTCGATGTCCGCGATCCAGCGGGCGGAGCAGTGCTCGCTGGACCTGGAGCAGAGGCAGCTGCGTGCCTCGGAATCGCTCGCGCAGCTGCAGCATCCACCCCAAGCCAAGCTCGCCGCGTTGTGCGTCGACGGGTGTGGCTTCTTCAGCACTGCGGGCCAAGTGCTGTGCCCGCAGTGCTTCCGGCGCAAGTACAAGAAGCTGGAGACGGCGAGTGCCGGGGAGAGGCGAGAAGCGGAGCTCGTGCTGCAGGAGCGTTTGACGAGCCTCGAGCTGGCGCGCGCTGTGTCTGCGCCTGCGCATAGAGCCGCCGTCTCCGCGGCCAAGGGCGGCATCTTCCGCCATCAGCTCTCGCAGACGGTGCGCTCGATGCCCAGCACGGCGCGGAAGGGCACGCCCGCATCTCTGCACCGCGAGTATTACAATCGACTGGTGGCGCTTGCCAACACCAAGGGTGGGCTAGGGCGGCCCAGTGGTGGCAGTGGTCGGTTCGCCCCTGGTGACACGGTGATCGTCGCCACGCACGGCAACCCGAGTGGCGCGCTACACACGGGGCTACACACGACCCTCTTCCCCGCCAAAGTGTCCCGAGGGCTGCGCCGAGGGCTCTACGAATGCATATTCGACCGACTCAAGATCGCCGGGTGCACGCACGCGCCCGCGCCCGGCGTCGACGGTGGCAGCAGCCTGCGGCGGCCGTGCAACTGCCCGTACGAGGTGCAGCCCATCCGGGCAGGGCTCGTGTGCCCGCCGATGCCCGAGTACGATGCGGACGACTTTGCCGATGCGCTCGCGACGGCACTCAAGGAGGCGAACGCGCAAGGCAGGCACGTGCTTGTGCTGCACATGCCGCCCTACACGGCGGGCTGGTGGCTGATGCGTGTCGAGATGGTGCACGGCTTCACACTGGGGGCTCCGAGGCACTTGCGCCGCGTACACATGAGCCTGCACGAGAGTCTCGTCGGTCCCTCGGATGATCCGAACAAGCGGTACATCGTGAGCGGGGCCGACGTTGCGACGCAACTCCGGCCAGCCCTCGTCTTGGATGGTCCCGTCGAAGCTGGAGGTGCCTTTGTGATTGAACCCACCATGGCTGCACTGCTGGCGGCGCGGCACGAAGAGCGCCGGCGCAGCGCCGGGGCAAAGGTCACAAGGCAGGCCAAGGCCGACGGCGGAGTGGAGTCGCGCCGCACGGGAGCGAATGTGTGAAAAGATTTTGGAGTGCAACGGGAGTGATGAGATCTGTCACGGCGAGCTCCGACGGGGCTGCCACGCAGCCCACTTGCTGCGCATCACCGAAGCATGCATATAATCTGTTACGAACCAAAAGGCACCTGTGGTCTCGAAGTAACTTGCTGATTGAGTTTGCGCTCCTCAGACTCCTCAGCAGCTCCTCACACACGCGGGCGGAGACTTTCGTGCCACTCTCACGTCGTCTGTGCGCTCCTCGAGACGCTCTCGTCTGGGTCGCATTCGTGCTCGCTCCCACGTGCCGGACGCTGGGGCACAACTATACCGAAGCTGCCAGACGCTCGCGCCGTACTCGCGCCGCGCTCCGAGCACACCATCCGCACAAGGGCCCGCGAACTAGGGAGAAGGGCCAACTAGGCAGAGAGGACGTCCAGCACAAACAGCATGGCGCAAGAGAGTCAGGAGCTCCTCGAAATCCTGCGACAAATCGCACGCTCGTGTGCTTGCCCTGAGGAAATCAAGATGCTTCAGATTCGCATGGGGGTCCCGCAGCCCAAACGGACGCCGCCGCCAAAGCGCACGATAAATCTTCAGAATCTGGCGGCCGCGGTGGGCACGGTGAGTGCAGTGACTGTGCCACCCAAAAGAGCGATGCCGGAGGCGGCGCTCGGGGTGGCGGAAGCGGACGCGGCGGCGCCGCCGCCACCAAAGAAACGGCCCCCTCCAAAGCGTGCCAAGGCGACGGACGTAGACGGACGAAGCGGTAGCCGCTCCGGCAGCCAAGCCTGTTGAGGCCGAGTCGCCCGCAGTCAAAACGAAGAGGCAGCCGCCACCTAAGAAGCCGAAGGCGTAGGGAATGCTCGGGTCGGAGTCGGCGACGGTGGAGTCAGCGTCGTCCGCCGAGCTCGCCTCAGCAACCGTGGAGAGCTTCGAGAGCACGACGCTCGAAGAAACTCTGCCCCTGCTGCCGAAGAAGAAGCCACCGCCCCGGCGGAGCCAAAGCTGAATTAAATCCGAATGAACGTATGAACCGGGTCTCCACCACAGAGACAACACAAAAACACGAATCATCAAGGAAGTGTGTGCGTGTAGTTGGGGGCGGGGCGGCGACTCTCTACACGTGCTGTGTGTGGAGCCCTCCAGGGCGTACAGCCGCTTTAACAGCCGCTCAGCCAGCTACAGCCAGCACTAGCTAGGGACCTAATACATGTAGTACTCGAGTGTCTCACGTACATGTGACGTGACTACTGTCCACCCTGACACAGTCGCGTCCCGTCTCCCGCACGCGTTCTATCGACAAGAACCGGATGAATACGTCCATGGAATACGTCTCTACACTCGGCGCCGCGTCTCCGTCTCCCTCTTGTTGTCTTTTTTGATTGTTTCGTCAGGTTTCCAATTTTGGCGCGTGGTATTTTCCGCGCTCTTTTTCATGTCGGTGCCCACGCCGATGATCGCTTACGCGATTCGGATCATGCCAACCGCTTTCAACGAGCGACTGCCGATGGCTTACGCGGTGCCAATTGCGTCAATGGCTTCCAATGTGCAGCGGCCGATTGCGCCGATGGCTTCCGCGGCGGCGGCTGTGCCGATGGCTTCCGACGTCAGCAACGAGCCAGCGGGAGCGCATCCCGCTCCACGAGCAGCGCCGTCGCAGACTATCACAACGGAGCACGTGAAGCTCGTGCACGGCGACTGCGTCGAGGGCATAGGACAGCTCCCGGCATCGAGCGTCGATCTCGTCATCGCGGACCCGCCGTATAACATCGCCGTGCAAGGCTCCGCTTGGGACACGGTGCCCGACTACCTCGCCTGGTCGGCCGGATGGCTCAAGGCCTCGATTGCTGCCCTTCGTCCGGGCGGCTCCCTCTTTCTCTATGGCTCGCCTGCGAAGCTCTGGATCGATCGCCTCAAACTCGTCGCTGCCGAGCTCGGCCTCGAGTACGTGCAACACATCTCGTGGGTGTACAAGCAGGGCGGCGACTCGCGCCTGACCCACATGACGAGCTATTCAGTGCGCATGGAGTACCTCGAGTGGTTCGTCAAGCCGGGCGGGCCGCACCAGTCCCGTCAGGAAGGGAGGATCGCCCTTGGGTCCGCCGGCCCGTATGTCGACGCCGACTGGTGGGACATTCCCCGTGAAAACTCACGATCCAAAGAGCGAGCGTATGGGCCGCCGCACCACCCGTCGATGAAGCCTCTCCGGCTGTGCGATCGGCTCGTCGAGGGCCACTCGCTCCGGGGGGAAGTCGTCCTCGTGCCTTTTGGTGGCTCTGGCTCCGAGTGCGTTTCAGTCGTGCAAGCGGGGCGCAAGCTGATCGCGTTCGAGACGGACGACGCGTACTACGAGCTGATCCGACGACGCATGCACGGGCATGGGCTGCTGCCCTCGAGCTTCCAGCCACTCACCGCGCTCGGCGACGGCGCGGCGGCGGCCGACGACGACGAGCAGCTGCTGATGCGGGATGGGCGGTACATGTCGGGCTACATGGGCGTCTTCAAGCACGGGCAGAAGTGGGTGGCTAAGGTGATGCGTGACGGCGCGTTCCGAAGCATTGGCGTCTTTGCGACTCCAAAGGAGGCGGCGCGGGCGTATCGCGACGTGTGTGCGAGCGAGCCGGACGTTGAGCGACCCGGCAATCGGGTGGAGGAGGCGAGGGCGGCGAAGAGGGCGGCGGCGAGGACGGGTGAGGGGCTCGTGCGAGGAGACGAGCGCCGTGCTGAGTGCTCTGAGCTGCCGGTCCAGGCAGAGGCCACTCTCAACACGGCGCTCATCTCGACACTCATCTCGAGCCGAACGGTGGCGCGGAGCTCGGAAGAGGTCAGCGCGCTCGTGGGCGCTCCAGGCGTATCGAGCGCGCCGCTGTTCCGAGCTCCGATGGGCCCACCGATGGCACCGCAATCGTGGCCACCGATGGCACCGCAATCGTGGCCACCGATGGCACCGCACTCGTGGCCGGCAGTCGCCGAGAGAGGAGTGGTCGCTGCCGCCGCTGCGGCCACCTCCGCCACCTCTGCCACCTCCGCTGCCGCCGCCGCCGCCGCCGCCGCCGCCGCCGAGGCGGCGCCTGATGCGAGCGACGAGCTGGTTGATACGGAGCTGGGCGTAGCGTTAGCGGAGGACCTTCCGGTGGTGACCTGTTCTGCCGAGTCGGAGGACGATGACGAGGACGTTGTGATCGCGTCGCTGCCCAATATAGTGCCTTCGATCTCCCTCGATCTCCCGCCAAGCAAGCGCCCCTGCAGGCGACCGGCGGCCGCGCCGGCGGCTGCGGCCGCGTCTGCGGCGGCTGCGGCCGCGTCTGCGGCGGCTGCGGCCGCGCCGGCGGCGGCAGCCACATCGATGGCGGTGGCTCCGGCAGTCGGACATCGCGTCGAGGCGCGCTATAAAGCCCAATCCCTCGGCGCCTCTCGAACCCAAGGGTGCCCGGGCAAGGTCACCCAATGCCATCCGGATGGCACCGTCGACGTGCAGTATGACGACGGTGACTTCGAAGCCCGTGTGCCGCCCAAGTTTGTCGTCGAGCTTGCTGCCGCTGCCCCACCGAAGCCGACGAGAGCACCGCCGCCGCCGCAGCAGCAGCAGCAGCAGCATCAGCAGCCCCAGCCGCCGCAGCCGTCGCAGCCGGAGGAGGAGGGCTCGGCCTGGCGCCGAGATGAGCGCCGAACATCTCGCCAGACGGCCACAGGTCCTAATAAGGAAGGTCCAAATCAGGAAGGTCCAGATGCGCGCCGAAATGAGCGCTCGGCCGCCGCCGACGCACGTGAGGGAGCGCCGGCCCGGCTGGGAGAGCGAGCTGCTGCGGAGCTGGCGGCGGTGCGCACCAAGCCACCACCTGGCTGGACGAAGGTGATGGATTTCGGCAAGCTCAAGGGCTATCGCTCGCGCGACGGGCGCAAGGCAATGTCTCTTCCAGCTGCGTGGCGCCTACACGACGAGCAACAGCGGGGAGAAACTGTGTACTAAGTTGGATAGTACATTTAAGCGTTAGGGACGGAGAAGAGAAGGAGGGGAGGTATATGTTGGCGTGGTGAGGTTTTGAGATGGGTCCAATTGTTCCATGGTGTGGGTCGAAGAGCGGCTTGTTACTTTGTTGTCGAAGAGGCAAGTAGAGCGGCTTGCTACACTTTGTTAGAAAGAAACCATCAAACCGGTCTCTTCATGCTTTGAAGAACTCTCCAATTGCCATCCTCAGCCCCCCCCCGCATTGATTATCATGGACGGACAGTTCTTGTTCAAGAACATGGAGTAACGTCAATTGCAGGTGTAATTATAGCGGCGGCCGGATGTGCTGCTGCCGGCCGCTCGCTTTCCTGGATACTCCTGTACACAGGCTCGCCCCCACGCTGCCCTAGCGGACGTACTTGTCCTCGCCAAGTGGACCGGACGCGATCGGCTCTCGAAAACCAATCTCGAGCGATGCGCCACCTATCTGCACTTGCACACCGTGGACGCAGCCTGTCCACTGTGGCGTTCCGCAGCACGACGAGCAAGGCTCTCGACTGCTCCGATCCGAAACTTGCATTCTCCAGCTACTCCACCTTTGAGCTGCTCCGTGGCGCCACCGTGCTCACGGCCTGTTCGCAGCCGTGGCTCGTCAAGCATTCCGAGCCACTGCTCGCGCTGAGCGATCGGGTGCTCGGGCGTAAAGCCACCGAGGCCTTGCTTCGGCACTCGGTGTTTGCCCACTTTGTGGCCGGCGAGACTGCCGAGACCATCGCGCCGACGCTGCGAGGGCTCCGAGAGCAAGGCGTCGGCGGGATCCTCGACTATGCAGCCGAGGCCGACCTCGATTCTGAAGGCGGCACCGACGTGACCGTCAACCAGCCAGCGCGCTCCTACCCTTACGTGAGCGAGGCGCAGTGCGACGCCAACCATCGCATCTTCTTGTCCGCCGTGGATGCCGTGCATGCAACGACGCCCGAAGGCTTCGCGGCTGTCAAAGTGACGGCGCTCGGCGACCCCGCGCTCCTCGAGCGCGTCTCCACCGCCGTGCGGGAGCTGCGCGCCTTTTTCGAGACGCTCGACCCGGCCATGCAAGGCATCATCTCCCGCGACGCCTTCCGCAGAGGCTGGCGCGAGGCTTTCGAGATGTCAGACGAGGAGATCGAGGCGGTCTTTGAGCGCATCGACACCGACATGGACGGCGACGTCGACCTCGTGGAGTTCACCAACGCGCTTCCACTGCATGCCATAGGGCCGCTCGTACAGCGCTGTCGATCCAAGGGCCCCCTCTACCGCTCCGCGCTCGACGTGGACGAGTGTGCCGGCCTGGAACGGATGCTCGCCAGACTGGACGGCATCGCGCTGCACGCCAAGGCGCTGGGCGTGCGGCTGATGATCGACGCGGAGCACACGTACTTCCAGCCGGCCATCGATCACACGGTACTCCGCCTCTCACGCGCGCACAATCGCGAGTACCCCGTCGTCTTCGGCACGTACCAAGCCTACCTCCGCGAGTGCGGCGCGAAGCTGCGGCTCGACCTCGATCGTGCCCACCGCGAAGGATGGCACCTCGGCGCGAAGCTCGTGCGTGGTGCCTATATGGTGCACGAGAGGCAGCGCGCCAAGGAACATGGCTATCCTGATCCGATCCACCCGACGGTGAGGGTCCACCCATACTACCCTGATTGCCCCCCTCATCAGGTCCCTGATTGCCACCCTCATCATCCTGATCATGGCCACTGATGGCCGCTGGTTGCTTCACGGACGGCCTCCATAATTGCCCTTCTCATCAGGTCACTGATTGCCCCTCTCATTAGGTCCCTGATTGTCCCTCTCATCAGGTCGAAGCCACCCATGCGAGCTATGACGCCGCCATCGACACTCTGCTGCTGCACTGCCCCTGCCCGGAGCGCACCTCGGTCATGGTGGCCTCGCACAACAAGGCGTCGATTGAGCGCGTGGCAGCGCTACTCCTCGGGGAACATCTCGGGGACGAGGGGGGCGAGCGCAGCCGCGTTGCGCGCGAGCGCGTCTATTTTGGGCAGCTGCTTGGGATGGGCGACAATCTGACCTTCACCCTCGCGCGCCATGCGCTCAAGGCATACAAGTACGTACCTTACGGCCCGATCCGCGAGGTGCTGCCCTACCTGATCCGGCGCGCGCAGGAGAATGCGGACGCGCTGAGCGGCGCCAAGGAGCAGCGCAACATGATGCTCGCCGAGGTGCGCCGCCGCGTGCTCGACATCTTCCCGTTCTGACGGCGCTGAGGTGAAACAGAAAAACAGGGGTGACGACGCAGTTGCTGTGAGGGTCGTGGCGCGCCGGCTCGTGCGGCGGTCTCTGCTCGACGACAAGTGAACGCGTGTCGTCGGTGTGCCGTCCGGTGGGGTCCACAGTTGATCATGTAGAAAAGTTTGTCTTTGGTCTCACAGGACCGTACCTAACGAGGCGGGCGACCTTCATCGGTACCTTCGGGCGGCGTTGAACTCCCCCACACTTGGAAGGGGGCGGTTCTTAAAGCTCGACGACAAGTGAACGCGTGTCGTCAGTGTGCCGTCCGATGGGGTCCACAGTTGATCATGTAACATGCGTTCGCTTGCGCGCTCAACACGGCGCGATTCTCACGCGGCGGTGTGTTCCTGGCCGACGCCGACGACGCCCGATCGCCAGCACTTGCCCGAGCGCGGACATTCGCATGCCAAGCGAGGAGAATACTGGCAATTGGGCGTGGGTCCCCGTGCTCGTGGAGCGCTACAAGGCGTGGGAGGTCAGCGTCGTCAAGTCCGTGCCCGCCGTCGTCAGGGCGCTCGAGGTGCGCGTGCAGGAGGCGAGGGATGTTGTCGAGGAAAAGGTGGCCATCGGGAAGGCCCACGTGGAGGCTACGGCGCAGGCCATTCCCGTGCGCGCTCGCGTGCAGCTTCGGTTGATCGTGAAGGACTACCCGGAGGCCGCCGTCAGCAGCGGCGCGATTGCGTATGCCTGCGCCATGGGCGCTGCAAACGGCAGCTTGCTCGGTCGCGCGCCGCGCAGCACTCTTCTGTTCGGGAGCTTGATCGCTTTTGCTGTGCGGCAGCCGCTGCTCGCCAAGTGGGGCGGCAGCTTGGTCGCCGTCAGTGCCACGCTCTCAACGTTCTTGAAGGCGCGCTGCGAGGCCGCAGGGCTGCTGCCGACGCTTGAGTCTGCCGATGCGAAGGCGGCGTGAGGGTGGCGGGTCCACAGGGACGCGACCCTCGCCGCTGTTCGGCGCGGGGGCGCATGATAATGTGCGGCGAGAGCGCCGCACGCGCCTCTAGGGTCCCGTCACCGGTGCAGGCGTGCACAGGGCGGCGTGTTGCGGTCGTCGGCGCGTCCGCGTGCCGCGGCGTCGCGCCGTTCGAGTTTCGTGTGTACACGCTCGTCGCTTTATATTCACGCTTTAATGCTCACCGGGATCTCTTACGCCAAAAGAGACGAGGGAAACTACATCTTCTCTCACACGCATTCGCCTGAGAGAGCATGCGCCGGTCGTCGCATGCTGTAGAGACTGCTCGTGCTGACTCCGGTGCTCGCAGCTCGGTGGCCGTTACGGTCCAGGGGGGTGCTGTTTGCTGTTTGGCCCCTCTGTGCGCTCGCCTCTGCGCTGTCCGCTGTGGCCGCTGTGGCTCACGCCCTGGTGCCAAGTGTCACCGCTGTGTCGCCGCGGAGCGGTGTTCGCATTCGCTGGCCCGTTGATTACCGCCATCCTGAGTTGCTGAGCAGGTCACAGACCCTTGCGGTCACAGTTCATGTCCGCGCGCGCCGCTGCTAAACTCTCTCACGAAATGGCAGCTGTCCGAACGAGGCGGTTACGCGTGGCGAGCAGCCCTTCCACACCCACACAGGTCCTCGTGCGTGGATGCGCGAGGTCGAGATGCCCACCTGAGGTCATCACGCTCCAATCAGTGGCAATCAGTGGTGACAAGGTCACGAGCTCGACTGCCATCAGAGGCCATCAGAGGCCATCAGTGGTGAAGTGGCCATCAGTTGACTCCCCTCTTTTTCTCGTTAACAGCCTGCATTAACAGCCCTTCGTCGCCAGGAAACACAGGATTATGCACGCGCTCCTAGCGCTGTTTGGGCTCGTCTCGAGCGCGCACGGCTTCAACGTGAGGAGCGCACGTCCCTCAGGATCGCTGCAGTCGTACCGCACGGGTGCGCCACGGCTCGCCGTGGACGAGGCGAGGCTGAAGCTGATCAAGGGAGGCCTGCCACAGAAGTTTGCCGAGAGAGTGTCCTTCCAGAGCAGCGGGCAGCGCCAGGCCGGCCAGGAGGAGGAGATCCTGATCCTATGGCGCGAGTTCAAAAAGTGCTATCCGAGTGAGAAGGTCGCACTGCAGATGCTCTCCAAGAACACGGCCGTCATCCTGCCGCAGCTCAACAGCCCGCGCAAGATCAAAGGCACTTATGCGCTGCTTCAGAAGCGGCTCGGCAAGGCGGCGACGTCCGAGCTGCTCCTGAAGAACCCGGGCGTGCTCGTGTGCTCGCCCGAGGGCCTCGCAAAGCTGTCAGACAAGGTTGGTGGCAAGGCTCGAACTCGGATGATTCATGTAGCACGCGCACTAAAGCCCTTGAGAAGCGGCCACGAGCTCCAAGGCCCGAGGCCCGAGCGTGTCGGGTCCCTCACCCGCCGGTATCCCGCCATATGACATCGGCTCTCGCCCCCGCAGGAGATTCTTGACGCCGCTGAGCTCGTCGCGTCGCTCGAGGCCAACAAGCCGCTCATTGGTGCGTTATCAGGGCTCGTGGGGGTTCTCATCATCGGTGCCATCGCGGCCCGGATCGGCACTGTGAATGGCGCCGACATGAGCCCTGGTGGGCTCGTTGACTCGATGGTGACGAATAATCCCTACTTCCGGTGACGAGCGCTGCATGGGCTACGGGTACAGCTTTGGGTTCCAAACAGCAGTTTCACTGGGGGTGAGGTGCGATGGACGGACCGCATCGCGTGCGTTTTGGATTTCGGCGTGCGCGTATACTTTTTCGTGATGCGGTCGTCGTTCGACGGTCCTCGCGGACGGGAACTGGCTGTAAAGCCTAGCTGTCGTGTACAAGCTACTTTACGAGAAGTTGTGTAGCCGAATAACTGAACCGCCGACGGAGCTAAACGAAGGTCGAAGCCCCCGGTAAAACCCGCAGTGTCCCCGCTTGAGTCCCGCGCACGCCGCACCCCGGTCGTGGGACGCCCCCGACACCCGAGTCCCGTCCCGACCGGACCGCGGGAGTCCCTGTACGTCTAGTAGTACTGTACACACTGTGGCGTGAATAGAGAGAGCGGCTCAGAAGCGGAACTAAGAGGCCAGCACATCGCCATCCGGTCAGGGTAAGGTCAGCGTCACTGGGCGCCGCCCAGCAAGTCACAAATCACTGTGTGGCCACTATCATGAGCAAGAGAAAGCGCGGTCTTGCCCGTGGCGGTCTGCAGTTCTTTACGCGCGCCAGCGCCGAGCAACGCTTGGACGCAGTGCTGCCGGCCCGCCCCCGCCGCATACATGAGCGCGGTATACCCTGCCTCTGTCACATGCGTAGCAACCACGGCCGCGTCTATGTCCGACTCCGGGAGAACGCGTTCGAGCACCGTTGTCAGGCCGCCGACACTCGCCGCCATGAGCATCGTAAAGTTGTCGATGCTCACCACCTTCAGCGAGGCGCCCGCCTCGAGCAGGACGAGAGCAACCTGCTCGTGGCCATTTCGGGCAGCGCTCATCAAGGCGGTCCAGCCATCTGGCTTTGCCTGATTTGGGTCCGCCTTTGCCTCGAGCAGGACACAAGCAACCTGATCGTGGCCATTTAGGGCAGCCATCATCAAGGCTGTCCAGCCGGCGTTGCTCTGAGCGCTCACGACGGCGCCCGTCTTGAGCAGGACGAGAGCAACCTGCACGCGGCCATTATGGGCAGCGAGCATCAAGGCGGTCACGCCGGCGTTGTTCTGAGCGCTCACGACGGCGCCCGCCTTGAGCAGGACGAGAGCAACCTGCTCGTGGCCATTTTGGGCAGCGAACATCAAGGCGGTCCAGCCGTCGTTGTTCTGAGCGCCCACGACGGCGCCTGCCTCGAGCAGGACGAGAGCAACCTGCTCATGGGCAGCGCACATCAAGGCGGTGAAGCCATCGGGCATTGCCTGATTTGGGTTGGCCTTTGCCTCGAGCAGGACAAGAGCGACCTGCTCGTGGCCATTTAGGGCAGCGAACATCAAGGCGGTGAAGCCGGTGTTGTTCGAAGCGCTCACGACGGCGCCAGCCTCGAGCAGGACGAGAGCAACCTGCACGTGGCCACTTTGGGCAGCGAGCATCAAGGCGGTCCCGCCGTCGGGCTTTGCCTGATTTGGGTCTGCCTTTGCCTCGAGCAGGACGTGAGCGACCTGCTCATGGCCATTTCCGGCAGCTCTCATCAAGGCGGTGAAGCCGGGGTTGTCCTGAGCGCTCACGACGGCGCCCGCCTTGAGCAGGACAAGAGCAACCTGCTCGTGGCCATCATTGGCAGCCATCATCAAGGCGGTCAAGCCGCCGTTGTTATGAGCGCTCACGACGGCGCCCGCCTCGAGCAGGACGAGAGCAACCTGCACGCGGCCATTTCGGGCAGCGAGCATCAAGGCGTTCAAACCGGCGTTGTTTTGAGCGCTCACGACGGCGCCCGCCTTGAGCAGGACGAGAGCAACCTGATCGTGGCCATTCAGGGAAGCGCTCATCAAGGCGGTCCAGCCGTTGTTGCTCTGGGCGCTCACGACGGCGCCCGCCTTGAGCAGGACGAGAGCAACCTGCATGTGGCCATTATTGGCAGCCAACATCAAGGCGGTCACGCCGGCGTTGCTCTGAGCGCTCACGACGGCGCCCGCCTTGAGCAGGACGAGAGCAACCTGCTCGTGGCCATTTTGGGCAGCGAGCATCAAGGCGGTCAAACCGGCGTTGTCGTGAGCGCTCATGACAGCGCCCGCCTTGAGCAGGACGAGAGCGCAACGCTCGTGTCCAAAAGCACTCGCCCGCATGAGCGGAGTGCCACCGTCGGAATCGGCGAGCGCCGCATCCGCCCCTCGAGTGAGGAGCAGCTGCACGATCGGATCGGCGCCCTCCTCCGCGGCGAGGTAGAGCGCGGTGCAGCCCTTGGCGCTCTGCGCATTGAGAGTGGAGGCGTTTGATGTTTCCAGCAGCTTGAGGACGGCCGCGAGTTGCTTGCGGCGGGACGCGACCATGAGCGCCGTGATCCTCCCCGCGTCCTGCGTGCGAGCGAGGGTCGCCACGTCACCCGTCGCGGCGGCGCGCAGCCGCTCCGTGCACGTGGACGCCTCGTCGGTGAACTCGCGGTCCGAGAGCGTCGGCACAAAGAGGCGAACGACGGCGTGCTGCTTAGCAATGCGTGCTGCGTCAAGTGCAGTCTGGAACTGCGTGTTCTTCTCCTCCTTGTCGGCGCCCTTTGCGACGAGCGCACGGCAGATGGCCACGTGCCCGCCCACGGCAGCGCGGTGTAGCGGCGTGTTGGCGTGCTCGTCGGCGACGAGCGGGTTGACGCCCGCGTCGAGCAGCGCCTCGACGAGCGCCGCGTCGCCCGCCCCCGCGGCGAGTCGGAGGAGCGCTCCCACGCCGTCGGAGGCGACGACGAGCGCCTTGGTGCGCGGCAGGGCCTTCTTGTCGTCCCACCCACCCATCTTGACGTCCACCGCGTCGCCCTCCACGCGTGCGACGACGGCCGAATTCCAGGTCACGTCAAAGGCGAGCACGCGCTTGCCCACGACGAGCGCGTCGTTAGCGGCCAGCTTCCCCGCCTCGCGCGCCGCCTGGCGCGCCACACCCTTGGCTGCCTCGAGCGCCGTGGGCAGCCACGCGGCAGGCAGCCCCATGCGCACGAGCGTGGCAAGCACGCGCAGCCGCCACGCCTCATTGTCTGGCACGGCCGCCGCTTCGGCCGCCGGCAGCTGCGCCGCCTCAACGAATGCGTCGCCAAACGCCGCGCCGCCCGCCTGCACGCCAATGAGAACAGCGTTCGTCCACCACACGCCCCACACAAACGACGGCAGCGGCACGCCACCCTTGCCGATGGCGAGCATCGCATAGTACTCCTGGAAGGAGAGGTGGAAGGCTTGCATCTGCAGCGGCTCCGCCTCGAGCAGGCGCACGAGCGGCAGCCCGTCTCGCGCCACCAGGGCGCGCAGCTCGTCGGCCGCTCGCTGGGCGGCGGGCATGCCGATGCGCGCGCCGATGCGCGCGGCGGCGGCGGCGAGATGCGCCTCGGTGATGATGCGCTGCTCAGCGGCGTGCGCCTCGAAAAAGGTGGCTTGCAGCAGCGCGCGCGCATCGTCCGACACGGCGGCGCCCGACCGTTTGAGCATCGCGCCGGCCGCCACCTCGTACAGCTCGGCGGTGGTAGTTGGCATGTCGATGCCGACACGCAGCTGCGCTATGGAGCACACCATCGAGAGCATGAGGGGGTTGGCGGTGACGCGGCGCATCGTGCCGGCCTCACCGCAGCCGGCGTCGAGCGGCACCTTGTCGCGCAGGTAGGACTTGAGCGCGGACGCACGCTCGTCGCCGAGCCGCGTGGCGAGAAAGGCCTCCTGCTGCGCGTCGGTCAGTGGCGCGAGGGTCAGCCTGTGGAACCTGGCGAAGCCCGCCTCGTCCAGGCCGGCCGGCCGCGAGGTGCACAGGACCACAAACCCCTTGGGCGCGAGCACCTCAGCGACGTGCTTCTCGATGCGCGCCCGTTGGGCGCCCGCCTCGTCGAGCCCGTCGAGCAGCAGCAGCACGCGCCGCTCGTGCATCGCCGTGCGCAGCATCGCGTAGTGCAGCGGCGCGCACGTCAGCTTGAGGTCGGCGTCCACCCAATCGTTCGCCGCGTCGAAGGCTGCCCCTTGCTCGGCGAGCCGCTTCTGGAGCTGCTCGGCGCGCACGAGCACGGGCACGAGCGGCTCGCGCCCGTCGTCGTCCTCGGCGCGCCCGTCGCCTTGCCCCAGCGCGTGCATGATGAGCTGCGACATGAGCCACGTCTTGCCCGCCGCCGGGCCGGCGGTGAGTAGCGCGCACGTGCGTGCACTGGAGTGCAGGTCGTGCAGCCACGCACACAGCGAGCGTGCGTCGCGCACGGCGAGCGGCTTGCCGTCGGCATCGTGTCCCTCCACGCCAATGGGCACGCAGTCCGTGAGCGTGTTAAGCTGTTGGCCGGAGAGGGCGTCGGGGATGTACGCGTGCTGCGCTTGCAGACAGTCGAGGTGCCACGCGCGGATCGACGCGAATCCGGTGTCGGCGGGCATCGGCGGCAGCCCCACCCGCGTACCCTCAGTCGATTCGAGCTGAAGCTGAAGCGTCTTCTCCAGCGCGCCAACGGTGTTGTGCACGTACTCCTTGTATAGGCTGATGACCTTGGGCTTGTCGCCCTTGCTCGTGAACTTGGACTGGTTGATCCGCTCAATGTCGGCAGCAACATCCAGCTCGATCGCCTTAACCTCAACGCGTGTCGCGTCCGCTTCGCTGCTCAGTGCAAAGACCTTGGGCTGCAGCTTATCGAGGTGCACCCGTAGCGCGGGGTAGGCCGTCAACCTCTTGATCAGCTCCCGACTCAACGAGTCCTCGCAGCAGCACCTGCGTGTGTGGGACAGTGTAGCAGACGCGTGCGAGGGATGAGGAGAGGGGATCCCATCACATCTGTGCAGAACAAGATGGGCAGCGCTCACCATCCACGTTTAAAGTACGGCGTCTCGTTGTAAAGCGTGTCGAGACCCACGCAGAGGCCGGGCGGTGCGGTGCACCCGCGTCCTTGGCCGCGACAGCCGACTCATGCGAGGCGAAGCGCACGATGGCGGGGCTGCGGCTGAGGTCGCAGCTCTCAATGGTTCCGAATCTGATGAGCGCCGCGCGTACCACACTCTCGTCTGCGTTTGAGCTCAGCTCGAACAAGCAGACAACCCCATCAAACTCAGCTGGCCGGGGTGGGATCTCCTCGATCTGGAGCACGGTCGTTGCAAGGATCGACGCATACAGCTGATTCATCGCCCCCCCCTTGAGTGCGATCTCAAAGAAATCCTTCTGCTCCGGTGTCCTTGGTGCCTGATACAATGATCCA
>PJAB01001166.1:0-16715 GCA_002887195.1 Chrysochromulina parva
ATGGGCAGTTGACCTGGAACCAGGAGGCGGGCGCCGTCGTGCCAAAGCCGCTCGGCATGGCCGCAGGACGACAGCACGGGCTGAACGGGAAAGGACCGGTCCTTTCCCATGGGAAAAGTTACTGAAAAACCCTGAAGCTCTCAGGGCGCCTTTAAACACATGCCGGCGCTCCTGCGAATTGACGTCGTGATGCTCTTCGTCGCCGCCTTCTTCAGCCTCTTCTGGCTGCCGCACGTGGTATTTGCCGACGGGAACCTGGCCTCCCTCGGCTTCGACTACGCGCGATTCATGCCCAAGGCTAGCAGCGGACGCCCGGCGCCAGTGCCGCTCGAAATCGAGCGGCTGATAGTGCACGTGACCGGAGTCTTCGGAGCGTGCGGCATGGCGCTGAATGCGATGCTGTGCGCCTTCGCGCTACTCTCGGACGACATTCCGTCCAAGAAGCTCGCGCTCAGCTGCCACCTGTTCGGCCAGGCGCTCACCACAGCCGTCAACTATGCAAAACCACCTGGCACGGGCGTGGAAGGATCGGCCGGGAGCGGACCTCTGCCGCTGATCCTCGCGCTGATGGTGATCAGCGGCTTCGGGCTGCTGCTCGAGCATGACGCGCCGCCGCCACCCCAGCCGCCTCAGCCGCTCGAGGTCGAGCCTGCGGATGTGGCGAGCGCTGTCAAGGCGGCAGAGGGAAGGCTTGCGCCGAGCGCGCCCGCGATCAAACGCGTGCTCTCCAATGAGAACATCCCGTACGATGAGCGCCTGGCGGTCGCACGGGTCGTGCAATACTCCGAGGGCCCCGTGCGCTCCCAGAGCCTGCTCGAGCGCGGCTTCCAGAGCTTGCAGGCCTCGCTCACGCCGCGTGGCGGCAGCAGCAGCAGCAGCAAGGATGGCCGCAGCAGCAAGGATGGCTTCGCTCAGTCCCGATTCGCAGCGCATCCATATTTGGGTACGTGGGAGCAGGGGAGCCTCGAGGCGGAGAAGCTCGAGACGATCCTGAAGACGCAGGGCTACTCGTGGCCCATCCGCAAGCTCGCGCTCAGCGTACGACTCAACATGACCTTCACAATCGATGAAGAAGGCGACCTGCTCTACACGAGTGTGGTGCCCGGCCAAGGCAAGCAGCAGATCAAATGCGTCAACGGCGCGTCGCTGACGGTGCAAGCGATCGGTGCCAAGATCGTGCTCACGATGCAATGGGTGCCTGCGGTGGGCGCTGTGGGCGGCAGTCATTTGGTGCTCGAGCAGGTGACCTACTGCAATGGCATCGAGAGCTCGCGCTCGACGATCACCAAGAAATACGACCGCTCGACGGATCTCATCATCTCCGAGAACAAGTCGGTCGAGGGCTCGTACGTGCGCACCTTCAAGCGCGTGCTCAAGACGGTCGCCGAGTGCGCGCCCTTAGAAAGCAGTTCGCCCACGAGGGCGCTACGGTAGTACTGGGCACGTGAAGCCGACCGTCCCCGCCGTGTATACGGCGTGCATACCCGGGCGCAGATTCTATGCCGAGCGCGCCCCACCATATATACATTTATACAGATACGGCCCGCCCAGACGCCAGATGCCGCCCCAGCTGCGGCCTGCGCGTCGCACACGAACCATGATTGTGCTGAACGCTGAGACGGAGCTGGCGGTGCATCGGTTACGGTGGAATGGGGTACGTCGATTCAATTTCTTGCGATTCGTCATGATTCGTCAAAGGACCGTTTACATGCTTACGATAACAAACCGGACCGCGACGAAACTGACTGTGGTGACTGAGATACGCCGTCCGCGCGGGCTGCGCGTCACCGCGTCTGCCGTGCCGTCTTCGCGACCGGTGCGCCCGCCCGTGCACGACCCGGCTCACCGGCCGGCCGGGCCGCTCGCTCGCCATGTCGCTCGCGCCGGGGCCCTCGCGACCCGGATACCAGAGCGCTGACGAGCACCACGCGAGCACGTTAATTCCGCTAAACGGGAAAGGGGAAACGGCAGGGCAGCGTAACCATGGGGTGATGGGCTCGTCGTGTGCTGGATATTTAGGGGTGGGAAATCGAAATTTGAATCATGAATGCACCGCAGCGACGCAAAGAATCGTGCCGCGAGTATCGTCCCGCCCCCGCCCGGGGTGGGTTCCCGCCCGCGGCTGTGGGCCCCACGCCACACGGCCGGCACGGGGGGCGCTCGCGCCCGCGTCCCGCGACACACGCCCGCGCAGAGAGAACAAGATGCTCACAGATTCTCGGTCAGATCAGACGATCACAAGCGGATGTGTTGTTGGGTCGACCGACTTTCGCCGCGCATCGGGCGCGCACGGCCCGCACATGCTGCGGTCCGTCCAAACAGTCCCGCATGGCCCGCCTCACTCCATCTTCGCGGGCAAGCGGGCGCCGGCCCTTTAGTCGCCGCCGCCACGGCGAGCGCGCACAAAGACCACTGCAAAGACCATGAGCGCTCCGACCCCACCGAGCGCATGGATCGTGTGGCCAAACGCGAAGGCAGAGAGGACCATCGAGAAGATCTGGCGAGTGGTCATGATGATGGTGAAGGTGATGGGGCCAAATCGACGGATGGTGAAGTAGATGAAGAGCTGCCCGGTGGCCGATGTCGCTGAGATGATCATCTGGTCCGTGATCGCCGCCGGATTGTCTGAGAGGAACTTGAGCGAGACGAAAAGCTCAGACGAGGCCACGAGAGTGATGAAGGTCATAGCGAGCGACCACATATTGACCGCGAACATCATCTGAAACTGGTCCACGTTTGGATTCGCCTTGTACACGCGCGACTGCCACTGAGAGGTGAACGAGTCGGCGGTGACATACATGACGAGGAGCAGCACGCCGAGCAGCTCGGTGGTGTGCGACCCTTTCGGCTTCGACTCGGAGAAGGAGAAGAGCGAGACGCCGATAGAGATGAGGGCGGCCTCGCCGTAATCCCGCCATGGGTACGACTTCTTGTTCAGGAGCTTGCCCATCAGCATCACCGGGATGACTTTGGTAGATTTGGAGAGCGTTTGCAGCGAGAAGGAGACATAGCGCAACGCCTGGTACTGTGCGTACGACGAGAGCGAGTTTGAGAGGCTGCACGGCGCAAACGCCCAGAGAGGAGCCGGTACACGCGCGCTGCCGTGCTGGTACAACATCGCCGCCAGAGCCACAATGATGGCTATGAGGCGGTTCGAGAAGACGCAGAATGTGGCAGATGGGAACTTGCCAGTCGTGTACTCCGTAGTCATCACCTTTTCCTGCACGTAGCCCCACGTCAGGTATGATATCTGCAGACCGAAGAAACAAAAGGCAAGCAACAACGGCGAGCCGCCCTCGGGCGCTTTCCTCTTCGGCGTGGAGACGACCTCGGGCTTCATCGGAGCAGAATCATCTTCACTCAAACGGTTGCCATCTTCCTCCTCTGCCGCAAGAGGCTGCCTTTCGGCGGCGTCCACGCTCCTCGGGGATTTCTGGGAGGAAGACGTGGCTGCAGCACGCTGAAGTATTGTTGCAAGCGGCAGCGGCCCACGGTCGTCCTGCGATGTTGGATCCAATGCTGCGCCGCGAGAGCGAGAGAGCGACGACCTGGTCACGACCACAATGGCGCGTTGTCGTTCACTAGGAATCCTAATTCACAGCCATTCAGTCAGTCAGTCAGTCAGGTTCGTCGCGGTCCCCCCACACTCACCATACCGTCTCAAGCCAATTATTACAAGCGGATAGAGGAGACGGCCCCGCGATATGACGCGGCTCATTGGTCATTCTCGCGTCTCTCGCTCAACTCGCCGAGGGTATTCCACTATTCCTACTCGGCGTCGCGGCCGGCATTGTCCGAGAGTAGGGTTTGTTCCAAGCCGAAGCGAGAGCGTGACGACTGCCAGCGTAGTGTGCTGCTGCAGTGGGCTGCATCCGATCCTTAAATCCGATCCGCGCGGCGCGCAAGCGATAACGGGCTCATTGGACATTGCCCTTTCGGGTTACACCTAACACCAGGTCCGTGCGTCCCGGAGGTCGAGGTCACCTCAGCGAGGTCCCCCTGCCATCCTTCGGGCGTCACAAACGTGCGTTCTACTAAACAAATACACGCTTGAACACAACGCAGTGTACTGTATCCCTGCTCAAACATTTGGTCGCCGAACGCCAAATTCTGCACGTTGACCTCGCGATGCCTCCTTCGCCTGCATGCTCCTGTATGCCTTGATGATCCTTTCGAGCCGATCGCGTGTTGACGTGGTCGTCAGCAACTGCGTGGCCTCGGCCCTGCACGCGGGGCTCAGTGCGGAGCACGCACCCGCGAGCCACATGGAGATCGCGTACCCGTGCTCGCGCGCCGTCGGGCTCGCACTTTTGGTTCGAGGCATGGCGCCTAGCTGCGCCTCAAGCTGCCTCTGCACTTCGGTGGACGTGATTTGATGGTGGAGCTTCAACGACGTTTTGACCAGGTGCGGCCACGAGTCGTCTGACTCTGAGTTGTCTGTGTCGGGCAAATAGGTGACATCCGCGTAGTGCAGCGGCTCCGGGCAGCCGGCGCACTGCTCTGCCCAGTGCTTGACGAGCTTGAAGCGGCGCGTCCCCACAATCCGCATCTCGCAATTGCCGTCAATCACGTCATCGTTGACAAATGCCACGGTGACCATCCTAGCGAGCACGCCGACCTCACCAGTCACGAACCCAAACAGTCGTTCCACCTTGAGCGCCCGCCGGCACAGGAGCTTGTACCGCGGCTCGTAGAGATTGAGCCCCATCAGAGTGTGCGGAAAGAGCGGCGCGTCGTACAAGAAGAGCGGCAGCCCGTGCCGACCGACCAGCGGCTTGTGCAGGCTGCTGAAGATGGCCTCGACGTACTCTGTACGCTCGATGCAGCCCTTGCACGTGCCTCCACGCTCGAAGAGCACGCCGCGCAGCAGTGGCATTTTGACTCTCTCAGAATCCAGAAGCGCGAGCCGCAAAGCCCCCCGTAGCGATGCCTCGTCATCGGCCTCAGGCTCCACCTTGGCACCGATCCTCATGAGCGTGGCGCGCATGGAGCCACGAGGTGTGAGTTCATGCGGGGTAGAAGTCGCAGATGGTGAAGTGGATTTTGTATAGTCGGTGACCTCGTCTATGACATCTTCGGCCATGATGGTAGGACCGCTGGAGTCGTGCTGTTCGAAGTCGTTGCTGACTTGTGGCCCGACCTCTTGAGTCGTGTAGGCTGTCGGGCTGACCGTCTCAAAGACGAGTTTTTCGCTGAGATCTTTGCCACTCATCCTGCTGTGGCAGTACTGAACGATGCAGAAGATCGGAAGGAGGTGGATGAGCCGCCTCATAGCGTGCTCGGGAATATGCAAGCGCGCGAGGGGGAAGTTTTTTTGCACTCTTCGACTGCGGATACGCTCCCCCACACCTCGGCATCTGTTTACCGACACCGGCTGATCGCTCTACCAGTAGCTGGGTCCAAGTTCTTGTGGAAGGCCAAGTTCGTATAAAGGCCAAGTTCTTGTGAAGAGTTTCCTAAGTATCATTTGTTATAAATTCTAGAAATGTACACTGAACATGTTGTCAACGAGGGTCCTTGGCCAAGCGGCAAGGCGGTTGACTGCAGATCAACAGATCCCGGGTTCGATTCCCGGAGGGCCCTTTTTTTCTCTTCCCTACATAAAATCAATCCCTCCGAGGTGTTGATCCCCGAGGTGTTGATCCCCCCCTATTATTTTTATTGCAGGTGCCGACCGGGCTACACATCAAGGAGCCACAGGTCGCACTCTCGCGGGTACCCTCGCACACCGAGCTACGATCGCGTGGCCCAACCGGTCAAATCAAGCTTGACTCTGACTCCCATAGATCGCGCACTCGTATGAAGTTCGTAACGTGCAACACTGTTGTGTTGCTGGGTACACGAATTCGCGGTCCAATTGGCAAATTTACACGAGGGGCGTTGTTGTTTGACGAAATCTCGACAAGAAAGCCCCAGCAAGGCGCGACCTCCATGACGACGCCGGGACGGTGGAGGGTGTGATGGTGGCGGCGGAGGGGGCGAGGGTGGCGGTGGCCAAGGAGGGGATGGTGATGGTGGTGTCGGCGATGGTGGCTGGGGCGCGTGGACTGAGATGGCGGCTGAGCACGCCGAGTTCGTGCGCAAGGTCCGCAAGGGTCTGAGCCGGATCCGGTTGGTTGCGAAGTGGCTGCGAAGGCTGCGAAGCTTGAGATAAGATCTGATCTCGATCGAAGCTTGCGCCTCGGCTCCGATGTACCGTAGCAGCTACTTCATCATCCGGAAGCTCGCTCTCAGCTGGAACGCTTGGTCCTCTGGCGTGGGAGGGCATGATGGTGGCGGCGGCCTGGGAGGGGGTGACGGTGGCGGCGGAGATGGTGGCGGCGGAGATGGTGGCGGCGGTCTGGGAGGGGGTGATGGTGGCGGCGACGGAGGTGGATACGGTGGCGGTGCCATGGAGAGCGGTGCTGACCCCCTTAAACAGGCTCTTGAGAGCGCCCGCGGGGCCGAGATGGGGATGGCGGGGCTTGTGCAGCTCGCCATCCTCGCTCACCTCCATGCACACGCGCGTCAGTAGCTGGTACCATTCCTCCGTGGCCGAGGGCCTCTCGCCGGGGGAAGTGGGCGGGTCTCCAGAGAAATACCTGCAACGGAGGCGCAAAAGGGGAGGGGTCAACAGGGGATGCCGATGAGGAGCCGGTGGGAAAACGTTGGGGTGAGGAACAGGGGGCAAGCAGGGAGAGGCAGGCAAAAGTAAGAGATACCACGAGCGGTCCTGATCGCTCTTGTCAACCAAGGAATCATACGACGAGCCTGCATGGCAAGAGTCGCCCTCATAACGTTTAGACTCTTTCCTGTAACGGGTCGATTCGTTGTCGTCTGCCCCGTCACTGGATTCCATGTCGGCGAGGTTCTTCTTCGAGGAGTTCCTCCGTAAGATCCAGGGCGAGCTCTTGATTCTGCCGATGGAGTCGATGCCGATGAGCGAATACGGGATGAGAGCGATCGCGAAGTAGCCAGCCGCATCGACCGTTCTTCCGACCACATAGTGCGAGAGGTCGATGACGAGGCGCTCGTTCACGTTACTTCTCTCCGACGCCTCCTCGGGCGACACGAAGCACGTGAGCACCTTACCCTCGAGCGTCCACCAGCGCAGGTACGTAGGCGTCGTAGCGGGCGCTGCAAGGATGGCTTTAAGGATTGCCCCCGTGTCAGGCTGGCCATCGGCATTGACGAGCTTGAGCCCGCCTACAAGCGCAGAGGGGCCCTTGTTCGAGGCGGTCTTGAACATCCAGCCCGCCGGGCGCTTGCCGATCAGGGTGTTCGGAGCTGGGTCGGGCTCATCACGGCTCATCCGGCGCTGGGCCTTCGGAAGAGATCCTTCGCCCAAGGTCGCGCTGAAAATCGACGCGAGGAAGGGATAGCTATCCATCCACGGAGCCAGCCGGTTCACGAACCTCGAGATCGACTGCGCGAGTCGCTCGAGCGCCCATTCGGGGCGCAGCGTGTGGATGGGCAGGTGCGCGAACGCCGTCTCCATCAGGTGGTGCTCCGATATATAGTCTTCGTGGATGCCGTGGACGAGGTACCTGGCGATGATCAGTGACGCGGATATCCAGCCGTACCAGGGGAGGATCCGCATCGTCATCGAGAGCACGGAGGGGATCAGAGCGAGCAACGCGTGGAAATACCTTTGGCGCACCTCTGTCATGCGCAAGCCAATCACCGCATCCGCATCCTGCAGATCTTTCAAGTGGCGAGCATAGAGCGACGCGGAGGTGGCGAGGTTGATGAGGTTGTTCGAGGTGTAGAGCACCCAAAGGCTCGATCCGAGCGAGATGGACGAGCAGGTGATGAAGATAAAGCAGATGAACGTGTGGCTCGACCAGCTGGTGAGATCCTCTTCCGAAAGCTCCTCTTGCGTGGTGATGGCCTCGAGCTCAAGCGAGGAGAACATGGCGATCGCCGCACCAGCGAGCAGCGTCGTCTGTGTGTTCAGTTGAGCCAGGTAGTCCACGCGAAACTGGATCACAGAGCGCTGCACGTCGATCTCGGCATTGCTGCGCTGAACCGCGAAGAGCGACGCCTCGGCACTCGCCAGGCCGCCAGTGATGCCGTCTGTGGGCTGGCTCTTTGGAATCGATGGAATGCTCGATGGCTCCTTGACGTGTAGCGAAGAAGGCATCGTGCGTGTTTTGAGAAACCCGCACGCGGGGACCGCGAGAGACCACAATCCGGACGCTCGAGAACGCAATCCGCACACACAGGGATTCGGTAGAGGTTTCACGAACGCATTTCATGTTTCCGGTAAAAAGTTCCGGGGGGAGCTGGGACACAATGTTACCGGTACTTTTCACGGACTTTCTCTTTGCATGGCTGTTTCTCAGCTATCTCCGTCTGCATGTGTGTCTCATATCTACGTGTAAGTCATCTTGTGAGAGGGCGAGATTCTAGACCGGCTATTCTACACCCACTGTTTTACTGTACTGGATTCAACACACTGTTTTTCTGTACTGGATCGAATAGTTCTGTAGACTGTACGGGGCGCTGTGTGGTCCAGAACAGTTCAGTATGAATACAGTAAAACAGGACCACACAACGGGCAGTACGCCGACGCCCTCTCCAAAGGCGTCGGCGTCTCCCTACTCGTCGCCGAAACCACTGGCGCGGTGGCGCGCTCGCAGCCTCGTTCATGACACCTTCATGACCATCCTCCGCCTCCTCGCGCGCCAGACGCGCCTCCCCGGCGCCACCGACAACACGCGATATACGGCGAGGGCCGCGCGTCCCCCCGCAGCTTCCTCACGCATCACGTTGCCAACATCTCCACCGCCATCCAAGCCGCCGACGCCCAAACCATCCTCAACGCCGCCAGCGCGCGCATGCTCCGCGTCTCATATGGGTTCATGTAAGGTGTGTGTATTCTGAGCGGGCAGTAACAGTGCCGCAGCACCGGTTGTCGCGTCTGTCGTGTTAACGTTCACAGGAACGAATTAACAAGGCGCGAAAGCCCAAAAGCCCAATACACCGCGGCGCTTCACCGCGGGGCGCAAATACATGAATGTTCTGAGTGGCGCCCTGTCGACCACCGCCGAATCCTCTCGCGCCCAGCGGCTCGAGCTCGCAGCGTCGCGACGGCTCACCAGTGTTCGCCTTGTGCTGGAGCACCTCGAAGATCGTGGAAACAGAGCGGCTATTCTTCGAACTGCAGAGTCGCTCGGTCTGCTTCACGTTGACGAGGTGGCAGCCGTCGATCCAGAGCGTGGCCGCGCACGAGGCGTGGCGCACGGAGGCGAAAAGTGGTTGTGTTTACACGCGCACTCGACGCCGGCAGAATGCCGAGCGGCTTGCGCTGGCTATCAGTTACTAGCGGCACTATCACCGCCAACGGATGTGCGCGGTGGCGTGTCTGAATCCTGGCACTCGACGCACAAGCGGCGGCGCCGTGGAGGCCCGACTCGGACACCTGATGACGCGCGCCCTGATCCGGATGCAGCCGCGCAGACAGATGTGGAGCTACCGCCACCGGCACCGTTTACATCACCTTTGACACCCATCACGCTGGAGGAGGTCGATTTTTCGCGGCCTACTGCGCTCGTCTTTGGCAACGAAAAGCTCGGCGTGAGCGCGGAGTTGCTCGCGCTCTGCGACGGCGCCTTCACCATCCCCATGTACGGCCTGACCGAATCGCTCAACGTCAGTGTTGCGGCGAGCATTGCCATTCACCACGGGCGCGTTGCGAGAATGGCTGCTCTGCGGCAGAGTGGTGAACTTAACAAGCATGGTGGGGATCTGAGTGCGGCAGCGGTCGAGGAGCTTCTGGCCATATATCTGGGCCGAGGGCGGGATTTCGCAAAGGGCTCGAGTGAGGCTGCCGCCGTTAGTGCTGCTGCTGGACCTGCTGCCAACCTATCGATACAGTGATCCCCAGGGGTCCGAATCTCCGAAACGCGCCGTCGTACTCGCTACCGTCTGTACCAGTGAGGGACTTAAGCATGCACTAGTGTGTGTACGCCCTTCGCCCTGACCCTGAAAACCATGTGCACTCGCCACAAAAGAACAATAACAATACGCGCGTGCGCGGTGTGCGTGTGGTCGGACTGGTTGCCCCTGTGGATGTTAAACATTGCGACATGATCCACGTTCCACCGAATGATATCACATGAAGAAGAAGAAAAGATGACATGATATCTTGTATCGAAAAATCCCTTTTCTTGTATCGAAAATTCCCCCAAAACCAACTGGGGCCGGCATTGACGATTGAGCCGGAACGAGACCAAGCCGTCGCTCTGCTCTATAGAGGAGAGCGATTTTCTTTCGCAGTGCGACTCGTTTTGGTGTACGTTGAGTTGGTGCGTGGGACCTTCCTAACGAGGTGAGAAACGTTCGTGACGAAACTGTGACCCACGATTTTCGTGCCGCGTCAAACATGCGCGGGAGGTCAAAGCCAACACACTCCGCACAGTCACGCACATGAAAGACATCGGCGAAACCCTGGCTGAGGCAGCGCGAGACCATGTGATCCTCACCTTCGGATTCGCGACTGGTATCGCGCAGCTGCTGCTGCGCCTGCTTCTGGCACGGCTCCCACCGGGGCCTTGGCGCACGGAGCCAGGATTCACTGCCCACCAGATCGTGTGCTTCCCTATGATGGTCTTACTCACCGTGTTGGGCTTCAGCCATTGGTTTCACGAGGATCCAGCCTTTGACTCGCCGAATGCGCGCGTTCTTAACGTCCACGAGAACGGGCTCTTCATGGCCAAGATCGTGTTCGCGATGCAGCTCTTTTGGGACATACCAACTGGGCTTCTCGTGTCCTCCCTCCGGGAGCCGGTGATGATCGCTCACCATGTCGGCATGATGAGCATGGCGCTGATGAACCTTGCCGGGTTGTGGTCGTTCTATGCAAATTTTTTCTACGGCGTGATTGAAATCTCAGGCATCATTCTTTCCTTCGTCGACGTGTTCCATCCGACGAAGCACACGGCGTGGGTGGACTGGCTTCAGAGCTTCCCGCGGCTCTCCGCTTTCAACGCCGCCATGCGCGCCCTCTTTTTCATCCTTTACATGAGCGTCCGCGCCGTGTACTTCCCCTGGGTAGTCTCGCGAATCCTGAGCGATTTCGTGGCGATGGCCACCGTGCCCCTCGCAGCAAGGGGCGGTCTCTCTCTCTCGGCATTGGCCTTCTGCCCTATGGTCGGCTTGGCTTTCGCCTTTCTGCAGCTGTATTGGGCTCGACTGCTTACCAAGCAAGTCATGAAAATGCTTGCTCCACCACCGAGCGAGAAGCAGAATAAGCGCCGCTAGCCGTCGGCACGAATACAAGCTGTGTGTGCTCGTCACCAATCCTGCACAGGTGACAGGAGAGCAGAGCGTGGCTAGAGCGTGGCGGGCACTTCTGGCGCGCGGCTTCGGGCGTATGTAAGGACTGCGCGACTCTAAGGACGTAGGCCAGCCTGCTCAGCGGCGTTCTATTCTCATCACATGTAACGTGTTCGTCAACTTTCCGGTCTTTCCCCTGGCTTTCGCACAGGCGTAGAGTGAGGCAATTTTAGCAATTACAGCATATAATTACAGCCCCAGCATGATCAGAGCGTCATTTCCCGCTATTCGGTACGACGCGTCTGAGGACTGAGCGGACTACTAAGCGCACGCAAATATCTAAAATATCATTCATAGCTTCGATCGCACGGTGCTGCGTTCGCCCTTCTCAGTATCGTCGATCGTGTTGGTCCGATCCGGCTCTGCTGGTTCCACAGCTGGCAGCACCCGTAAAACGCCCTCTTGGACGGTGGTGGCGAGCAGGGCGCCACTCACCTCGTCCCACATCCAGCCGCGCACGAGCCCACGGCCTTCTCCCGCAAAGGGTGACTCCATTTGGTAGAGCACGGACGTGTCCCCAGTTGCAAGCGCGGCGCCGTGAAAGTGGAGAGTATGGTCCAGAGACGTGATCATAGCGATGGCGTACTTATCCTGATGAGGAACATGCGCCGCCCAAATGAAGCGCAGGTCGGAGAGGAACGCGATTGCTGCGACGCGCCGGGCATCGGTGTTGAGAGCACCCGCCATCTCCGAGGGCCAGCTCAGACGCCATCTCAGGCCAGATCCGTCCGCGGGCTCGCAGCCGGGCCACGATTCTACACCAGCTCGTTGGAGAGTTCGAGTGTCGCCATCATCACCGCACGTGCTTGCGCCTGGAGGCATGCGCGCCGTGTGCAAGCGCGGGGCACCATTCTCACGCTCCTTCACCTCATCGTGGAAGGAGACGACCGCATGTGCGATCTCATGGTCGCCCTCGATCTCGATGGCCCGCACGCGATACACTGAATAGGTGCGGCCGACCCTCAGCGGCGTCACCTCGTAGCGCGTGTCCACCATCAGTCCGCCGCGCAGAAAGTGGGTATGAATCGAGTGACAACTCCAACCCGCTGGCGCTTGGCGGATGGCAGCGAGCACGCAGTGTGCAACCGTTTGACCTCCAAATGCACGCACTGCACCATCGTAACGCCACCAGTCTTCGGCACGGGCGATTGCTGAGCCAGACGAGCTCGGAGTGATCCGCAAATAATCGGGAAATGCCGACATGGAGAGAGATCGCGCCACAGGCTCTTTGTGAGGCTGCTCGTGCTGCTGCTGCTGCTGTTTAACACAACACGCACGCTCTCGGACCCCAAGCACGAGGGTCGCATCGCCTCTTGTCCTCTTGTCAGAATCACAGGAATTCTGCACAGGAATTCTTGGAAATCACACCCCGGTTACCACACTTCTGGTCGTGTTTACGTTCACGTAAACAGCACTACAGGACTCTCGATTGAGACACATGCAGGCGGAGAGCTGAGAAACAGCCAAAAAAGAGAAAGTGTGGCGATACTACCGGTATGTACCAATGTATGAAGTCTCGGCACTCGGGAGCGAGAGGGCGCCCGCCGACATCTGGGCGATGAACCCCCAGATGGGCGAGCCATTGGGGCACCGAGTATTGACGTCGTGGCCCCCTGAAGAGAGTACTCGTACCTGTACCTGAACCCTGACTCGCTGAAGATGAAGGATGTGAAGTGAAGTGAGAATCGAGTATGGACGTTGACCTCAACCGCTTGGTACGCTCACCCCAACAATCGCCGGCGGCCTGCTGGCTCACGCTCCATGGTCGCAGGCCCCGCAGCGAGGGAGCCATATTCGCGAGCAACTTCGGCCGCGATGGCGGTGATGGCTTGATGCTGGTATGCACTTGTAGCTGCCAACACAATATCTCTGAGCTCCTCACGAGTGATCTCGGATCCGCCCTCGCTTGCGTCCAAACGGGCGGCTTGAAGCTGCTCAATGAGCGCCGTAATCAGCCCGGCGTGGACGCGCAGTTGCGCGCGCGACTCGTCCTTCAACACCTGCTGCAGAAGCATGGCTTCCGTCTTCGAGAGCACCGTATCTTTGCAGCCGCAGCAGTTGGTTTCTATATTCACGATTCCAAACAGCATGTCGGCCGTCGCACGGATTTTGCGCTCGCTCGCGGAAAGGCAGCACGTGTCCAAACAGGCAAACAGACGACATCCGTAGCCGCAGCATCCGCACCGCATTGTCTGGTCGCACGTCCGACGATGTAGAGAAAACGAAAGGCAAATGCGAAAGGGTCGGCGTGAAATCACTGCTAATCATTCATTATGAATACACACAACACGTAAGCACACAACACACTCTATTCACAGCCCATGGTGAGCTTTCACGGCCTATGGTGAACTTCACAACAGAGGATCAGAGGTAGCCAACACCTCTCAAGTGGGTTGTAACGTGTAGTTGAGAAAAACAAGCCGGCGACGCGCGGGCCGAGTACTAGCGAGACAGTTGCGGTGACGCGGGCACGCACGGCGCGCGGCGTCAACCGTCTACCGTCGTGTGTCATTCCTGCTTTTCACAGTCTTTTCTCACGTCACTCGCTCCGAGCCTCTCTCGTTCGTCCGTCCCGTGGTTGCCGTCCTCGCATCCCGCCACTGTGGCGGCGCCTTCTTCGGCCGTGCTCTCCACCGGCACATAACTTGAGCCGTCCGTGTAGAGAAGCTTCTCAGTCGCCGCGTCGACGCCGAGCGCACGCAGCTCGTCGCGGAGCTGATCGGCCGTCTCGAAGTCCTTGGCTCGCTTGGCTGCGGCCCAGCGCTCGACGAGGGCCGGCCGCCTATCAGCAGAGTTGATGGGCGCGTCCGCCTCTGCGTCCGATCGTGGCGTGAGGTGGTAGCCACGCAGCGCCTTGACGAACGCTGCGAATTCGCCGCCCAACTCGGCGCGCGCGACGTGGGGCAGGATTTGTTCCTCGCGGTAGGCGTCCTTAGCGCCCTCGAGCGTGGGGAAGTGGACCGAGCTGCGGTCGGAGTACGCCTCGTGCTTGCGGCGGCGCTCGTACTGGTCGAAAAAGGCGCGGCGGAGGATGAGCGCGCACGAGGGCGCCATCGGCAACGGCGCAATGCGCCCGTCCGCGAGGGCCGTCTGCAGCGCATCGGCGGGCACGTCGCCGCGAAAGGTGGCGCACACGAGCGCGACCATCTTGCGGATCTGGTGAAGCAGAAACGACTGGCCATGGAAGAAGAGTGGAACGTAAGCGACCCCCTCTAGCAGCAGCGGCGCATGCGGCGCGAGTCGGATCATGTAGCGCTGCGCCTGCTTGTCTGACGCGCTCATCTTGCCGTCGGTAAAGTTGTGGAATGAGTGTGTACCCTCGAGGGAACGCAGCAGGCTCTGCAGCCGCTCCATGTCGGCGGCCGAGAGCAGCGGCGTCGCCGAGGAGGCGGCAGCAGTCGACTCAGCGGCCGAGCCCATGTCTGCGCCCGCTGCGGCAGAAGACGTGCCTTCGGCTCCACCGGATGGGCGGAGCACACTCACGGGGAGAAGGTACTCGTACTCGCGCGACGTGCAGCTTGTGTGCGCACAAAAGTTGTTATTGGCGCGCTCGATGCCGAGCACACGCACATCCGGGCGGTTGAGCTGGGCATTGATAGCATCGACCATGGACTCGTGCGCGAGGATCATCTTGAGTGATATGATCTGGCCCAGCGCGTGCACGCCCTTGTCCGTGCGGCCCGCACGGCTCCAGCTGATCTTCTGCAGCACGCCGAAGTTGTCGTCTCGGATGCCACCCGCCTTGTAGATGGCGTTCTCAAGCGTCTCCTCGACGGTCTCGACGTCTGGATTCTTCTGCAGCCCGTGGAATTTGGCTCCATTGTACGCGACGAGCAGCACGACTTTGCGCTTTCCGAGCGGATTGGGCCCGCCGTCGTCATCCTCGCGCTTCCGCTTCTCGCCGGAGGCGGTCACGTCCATCTAGGAGAGGCCCGAGATCGACGTCGTCAGTCGGATAACTTGTCTTGACCGCAAGTGTGAAGCTCTTCGAGTGATAAGGACTCTCGAGGTGCCCCAGGACGTTGGAGATCGTATCAGGGTCTGGTGAGGGTAGCATGCAGTACGTAGAGCTCTACACCGGCGTGCGCGCAACTCTGGACACGACAGAGGATGCCGCAACCCTGGCCAGTCGTGAATCGTAATGCCGAGGGAGGCTCAGCACTGCGTCTGCGCTCTGGGCCTCTGGGTCTGGGAAGACACCACCTCTGCCTCCTCTCACTCTGCGTGGCCGCTGACGGTGAGCGCTCCCCTTTCTCTAGACCATCAAGATCGGAATTCTGTAGAACTGCAAGGCGTGCGGCGAGGCCGGCGCACTCTGGGCAGCCTTCGCCTTGGGAGCCTTCTTGACCAGCTTGAGAGCGAGCGGCTTGAGCTGCCGGCTGATTGCTGCGAGCGGTCCGCCGCACGAGGCGGCCACTGCTGTGGGGAGCGCGTTCATCGGCGCCGGCTGGCACACGAAGGCGGCGACGAGGACGGCGAGGAGGATGAGCATCGTCAGCACCGCAGCCGACAACAGCTTCTGTACGGCACGCTCGCCACGGGAGAGCGACGAGGTTGCGCAAGCCATGAGGTCCGGCAGACGACCCTGCTTGAAACACAGATCGACGAGCTGCTCGTACCGCTTCTGATCCTCCGCCTCCTCGGCCTCGTCGGTCATGAGCTCAAGAGCACACAGTGCCTCGTCCGTTTCCTCGTGCAGTGAACTCTCGTAGCCCTGCAGCGATTGGGGCGCTGTGACACTGGTCAGCTCCGCTGACTCGTTTGGCGCACTGTGCATCGCCTCCACTGCCATGAACATCGAGGCCTCGTGCAGCAGCTCGAATTCGTCGATGAACGAGGCAACCCCGGTCTCTGCTAGGGTGACGTGAGTCTTGCTGGCGCCGCTCGCCTTTCCGAAGGTCCGCTGATTGGAGGCTCCGTAATCGAGGTTGTGCAGTGCGCGCGATGATTTCTTCATCGGCGCCGGCGACCCTCTGTGCACATCCTTGAACTCATCGAGGCGGAACGGCGACGATATCGACATTTCCGTGCGAGTAAAACCCTATTCGAATGTCCGAACCCTTCAACTAACTTTGTGGTCGCCCGTTGACCGTGTAGCATATCTCGTGATATCTCGTTGAAGTAGGTGATGGGCCTGACCAGTGACAGAGTCAATGGTGATAGATTAGGTAGGCCAACGGGACTAAGCCCGTAGGTACCGGGCGGCCTACACCGGAGAACCTATGCGGTACCGACATCGGGTAGGAGCAGGCCCGTAGGGCAAGCTCGACTACATGTAGCCGACCGGCCTCGCAAGGACGGAACTCCCGCGCGGGTTGCCCATGTGGTACCGCATGGTTGCCGAATGGGTACCATACTATAAGAAAGGAATATAGACGCAATCAGCGGCGTCTCAC
>PJAB01001167.1:0-16690 GCA_002887195.1 Chrysochromulina parva
GGGCGTGCACGGGTTGCACGACGTTTGACCAGCCAGCTCTTGGAAGGAGCCCGGTGCACACTTGAGGCACGCCTCCTGCCGCGACCGGTTGTTGTACGTGCCCGGAGCACACGGCACCGCCACGGCCGAGCCCACAGAGCACGACGTGCCGACCGGGCAGGCGACGCACTGATCGGGGGATGTCATCAATGTCACATCGCTCAGTGACGGGTTCCTGCGCGTGCCGCCAGGGCACGGCAGTGCCGCCGCCGCGCCCTGGGTGCAGTAGTAGCCGCCGGCCGTGCAGGGGATGCACGATGTCTGACCCGTACGGTCTTGGTAGAAGCCCGCTGGACACTTGAGGCACGCTGCTTGCCGTGTCTGGTTCTGGAACGTGCCCGGTGCACACGGCACTTCAGCCGTGGAGCCCACAGAGCACGACGTGCCAACTGGGCAATCGACACACTGATCGACGGACGTCATCACGCTGAGCGAGGGGTGCTTTTTCGTGCCGGCAGGGCATGGCAGCTCGGCTCCCGCGCCCTCGGCGCAGTAGTAGCCCGGCGAGCACGCGTTGCACGATGTCTGGCCTTCAAGGTTCTGGAAGGAGCCCGCAGCGCACTCGACGCACGTCGGCTGTCCTGGTTGGTTGTTGTACGTGCCCGGAGCACACGGCACCGGCACGGCCGAGCCCACAGAGCACGATGTGCCGACCGGGCACACGACGCACTGACTGACGGATGTTATCACGCTGAGCGAAGCGTTCTTATGAGTGCCGGCTGGGCAGGGCATCGCGGCTTTGGCGCCCTCGGGGCAGTAGTAGCCGCCTTGGGCAGAACTTGGGCAAGCTGAGCACGTGAGCGAGTTCAAGTCCGATGTGAATGTACCGGGCGCGCAGGGCGTGCATGTGCTCGCACCGAATGTCGGGCTGTACGAGCCTGGGAGGCAGGGCAAGCACGACGATGGATCAAAGAGGCCCTGGAAGTTCACGTACTCTCCCGGAGAGCAGGCGATGCAGCCGGTGCCTTTGGCCGCGTGGCGCTTGCCCGCGGGGCAGCGCGTGCACCGGGTTGCACCGAGGAAGCGCTCGCTGCCCTCGGTGCAAGCGACGCACTCGCCGGAGCCATCGACCTGGCTGTGCTCGTCGCACTCGGAGCAAACGTCGAAGGCATCGTCACGGCGCGAGGACGGAGCTGGGCAGCGCACGCATCCGTTGCCATAGCGGCTGCGTGCGGTGCCAAAGGCGGAGCACCGGGTGAAGGGCACCACACGGCTGCGACTGCCTTGGAAACTGCCATCGTTCCCAAGCAGCACATCGAGGTCGCCGTCGCCGTCCACATCCGCTGCCGCGATCGAGCGCGTCCACGCGCTGCCGCCGGGCAGCTCGATGCTCAACTGTTGCGGGAATGTTGAGGCGGTTACGGTTCCACCACCCGAGTTGAGCATCACTCCGCTAAAGCCTTTGTTCCCAAGCAGCACATCGAGGTCGCCGTCGCCGTCCACATCCGCCGCCGCGATCGAGTACGTTTTCGTGCTGCCGCCGGGCAGCTCGATGCTCACGAAGGTGCCGCCGCCGTCGTTGCGCAGCACTTGGTTGGGACTGCCCTCGTTCCCAAGCAGCACGTCCAGGTCGCCGTCTCCGTCCACATCTGCGGCTGCGATCGAGTACGTGAGAAATCGAGGGCCGCAGTCGGCGCAGTCGGTGCCGAGCCCGCAGCCCACTCCTGCCGTGTAAAGTGAATACGAATTGGGTCCGCCGTCGTTGCAAATCCCATTCTCGGCTCCAAAGTTCTCAGGATCGGAGATGGAGAGGGGACCGCCGCAGGTATTTTCGCACACGCCCAAGACGTTCAGCGAGATGTTCGTCGAAAAGTTGGAGCAGCTGGCCGTAAAGGGCGTTAGCGGCGAAGGGGAGGGTGGCATGTAGGAATTGGTTGGCTGATTGTTGGATGGTGTCGCTGTGCAGTTTCCGTTGAGCAGAATTCGGCTGCGATCGCCAGAGATCCCAAGCAGCACGTCAAGGTCGCCGTCACCGTCCATATCCGCCGCCGCAATCGAGTACGTGTTCGTGCTGCCGGGTAGCGTGATGCTCGTCGGGAAGGTGCCGTCGCCCGCGTTGAGCAGGACTCGGCTGGGACTGTCAGCATTCCCAAGCAGCACGTCGAGGTCGCCGTCGCCGTCCACGTCCGCCGCCGCGATCGAAGAAGTGACCGCGACGTTGCCGGGCAGCATGGTGCTTAGGTAACTGTTGCCCGTCTTGCGCAGCAATCGGCTGGGACTGTTCTCGTTCCCAAGCAGCACGTCGAGGTCGCCGTCACCGTCCAGATCCGCCACTGCGATCGACCTCGTGTTTGCGCTGCCGCCGGGCAGCGTGACGCTCGTCGGGAAGGTGCCGTCGCCCGCGTTGAGCAGCACTCGGCTGGGACTGCCAAGGTTCCCAAGCAGCACGTCGAGGTCGCCGTCGCCGTCGATGTCCGCCGACACGATCGAGAACGTGTTCGACAGGTTGCCGGGCAACACGGTGCTCGTCGGGAAGGTGCCGTCGCCTGTGGTGAGCAGCAATCGGCTGGGACTGTTCTCGTTCCCAAGCAGCACGTCGATGTCGCCGTCGCCGTCCAGATCCGCCGCCGCGATCGAGTTCGTGTCCAAGCTCTCTTTGGTCAGCTCGATGCTCGTCGGGAAGGTGCCGTCGCCCGCGTTGATCAGCACTCGGCTGGGAATGCCATCGCCATAGTTCCCAAGCAGCACGTCGAGATCGCCGTCGCCGTCCACGTCTGCTGCCGCGATCGAGCGCGTGGGCGCGGCGCCACCGGGCAGCTCGGAGCTCGTCGGGAAGCGAAGCGGCTGGCGCGGGCCGCAGTCAAAGCAGTCGGTGCCGTACGGGCAGATTGAGGAATATGATAAGGGGCCGCCGTCATCGCAAGCGGCGTTGGATGCGTCCTCGCATGTGTTCGAGCAGCCGCCGCCCTGCCCGCCGCCCGCGTTGAAGAGGACTCGGCTGGGAGTGCCAGAGATCCCTAGCAGCACGTCGAGGTCGCCATCGCCGTCCACGTCCGCCGCCGCGATCGACTCCGTCTCCGCGCTGCCACCGGGCAGCGTGATGCTCGTCGGGAAGGTGCCGCCGCCCGCGTTGAGCAGCACTCGACTGGGACTGCCCGCGTTCCCAAGCAGCACGTCCAGGTCGCCGTCGCCGTCCACGTCCGCCGCCGCGATCGAGCTCGTGTCCGCGAGGGGGGCAGGCAGCGCAACGTTCCTTGGAAAGCACGCTGCTGCTTGGCATCCGCTGAGATGAGTCGAGTTGAGTTGAGCCACGTTGAGTACCACTTGGCTGGTCGTGAGCACCACTCCAGAGCTCAGAGTAGGTGAGTTCGAGTTCCCCAGCAGCACATCCAGGTCGCCGTCGCCGTCCACGTCCGCCGCCATGATCGAGTTCGTCTGCGCGTTGCCGCCGGGCAGCAAAAAGCTCAGCGACGAGGTGAAGTTTGTGGCGGTTACGGCTCCGCCGCCCGCGTTGAGCAGCACGCGGCTGGGACGGCCAAAGTTCCCAAGCAGCACGTCGAGGTCGCCGTCGCCGTCCAGATCCGCCGCCGCGATCGAGCGCGTGATTTCACCCGCAACGTATGGCAGCGCGATGCTCGTCGGGAAGGTGCCGCCGCCCGCGTTGAGCAGCACTCGGCAGGGGCCGCCTTCGATTGCAACCAGCACGTCGAGGTCGCCATCGCCGTCCACATCCGCCACCGCGATCGACTTCGTGTTCGCGCTGCCGCCGGGCAGCATGTTGCTTAGAAATCGGGTCACAACTTGGGTGCTGCCCAGTGGCGAGGACGTCAGAGCAATTCGCGCCAACGGCTTCGGCAGGCGCAGGCATCCGGGCTCGGAGGACGATGTGTTCCAGAGCCGTACTCCATTCAAGGAGCACGCCGGCGGCAGGAGCGCAGCTCTGACTCCTGGCGCGGGCTTCGGACGAGCAGGCCTGGGCATGGCGACGCAGCCCACTCGCCCTGGCGCCGAGCAGTTGGGCGGTGCGAACGCCGTCGGGTGGCCGCCCGGCCGGAGGTCGAGCGCATAGTCCCGCGGCGGAGGGTACTGCCGGCGACCTCGGGGTGGAACGTAGGTCCAGCCAGGCTGCGCTGGTCGGGGAGGCTGTGCCGGCGGGCGCGAGGGTGGCGAAGGCGGGCTCGGGGGTGGTGATGGCGGCGGCGGCGAGGGCGGCGGCGAAGGCGGCTCGGGCGGTGGCGATGGGGGTGGTGATGGCGGAGGTGGCGAGGGCGGTGGAAATGGCGGTGCTGGCGGCGCCGCTGCCTGCGTTCGAGGTCCGCAGTCCCCGCAGTCGGTGCCGAGGAGGCAGTCCGAGAACTCTGCTCCGGGTCCACCATCGTCGCACAAACCATCCGAGGCGTAAGCTGGGTGTCCGACGCACGTGTTGGCGCAGGAGACAAATGGCGGGGGCGCCGGTGGGGATGCTGCCACAGCCCCCGGTGAAGGTGGCGCCTGTAAGCTCTGACGATTTCGAGGCCCGCAGTCGGAGCAGTCGGTGCCGAGGCTGCAATCAGAATACTCGGCTCCGGGTCCGCCATCGTCGCAGAGGCCGTCCGAGGCATACTGAGGGTTTCCAATACACGTCTCGGCGCAGAGCAAGGTCGAAGCTGGAGGCGGGTGAAGCGCGGGTGGAGGCCGATTGTCGCCGCCGGCAGTAGTTCGAGGGCCGCAGTCGGCGCAGTCGGTGCCGAAGGGGCAGTGCGAGAACTCGGATCCGGCGCCACCATCGCTGCAGATCCCATCTGAGGCGTACACGCACGTCTCCTGGCAGCCCGCGTCAAAGGGGGCCGAGGGCGGCGCACGAACCGGCTGCACTGTCGAGTTGGCCGAGGTGTCTGAGCTGGGCGCGTTGGCCACAGCGCAGATGGTGAAGCCCGACGCTACGACCGAACCATCGGTTGACCAAGTCATGATGGTTCCGGCAGCCACTTGCACATTCATCGGCCCATTGGTCAGAGCACCGCCCTGGTATTTTCCCCCGTTGAGAGTGATGAAATCGTAGCCGTACTCGGTGGCAAACTCAGTGGAGGTGATCGTCATCGATTGTTCCACGCGCATCTGGCAATACTCGTTGTTGCCGTAGGGTCCCCAACCATCGGTGACGCACATGCCGTCCCACGAGACCTCACAATACGATGAGCCTTGAAGAATCGTCCACTTGACAGTCGGCGATGGCGGCGGTGGCGGTTGCGCCACCACCGGTGCCAGGGGAGGTGATGGTAACGGTGGCGATGGTGGTGGTGGTGGTGGTGATGGTGATGGTGGCGGTGGTGGCGATGGGGATGGTGGCGGTGGTGATGGTGATGGTGGTGGTGGTGATGGTGATGGTGGTGGTGGTGATGGTGGTGGTGGCAACATTCGAGGGCCGCAGTCGGCGCAATCGGTGCCGAAGGCGCAATCAGAAAACTCGGCTCCGGGTCCGCCGTCGTCGCAGAGGCCATCCGAGGCATACTGAGGATTATCGATGCACGTTACCTCGCACAGCTGCGCATCGGCGAAGCCCACCATCAGGACGAGCAAGAGGATGCGGGCGAGCCGAGGCGCGGCCCCGAAGCGGCCCACCGATCTGCGCCAAGCAGATTCATGATCTGGCGTGGTGAAGCTCACCATCAGGGTGAGGTATAGGTCGCGCGCAAGTCGCGGCGCGGATAAATGCTGGCGAACAAGGGGTAGCAGCCGGCAGCGCGAGAGAACCCCGCAGCCTGCCGATCGATTCCATTCTTGGACGAGCACATTCCGCGTTTCCCCACAGGGGTGCCTAAAAAGGCTTCCACGTGCCCCAAACCCCGATCGGCGGAAGAGGGGGGAAGGGGGGACCCGGTCAAAAGAGTAATCCCCTCAAGGTCAGTTGCACAGCGAGAGGCCTCGCAGAGGATTCTCAGATGGTTCTGTCGGGCTATCTTCCTGCTGATGGCTGCGGCGAGTTTGCGTTGCTCCGTTCCCGGCCTCACGCGATGCCCCCCTCATCAACGACCCCGACGCACTCCTTCGAGAATACGCCGGTGTCGACAGTCATCTCAGGTAAGACCCGACATCTGCACCAAGGTTGAGAATCGTACGAGTTCCCGAAGCACTCCATACCCCTTAGAGCCGAAGTTACAGGTTTACTCATTTCCACTCGACCAATCGAGAGTTCGAAAAGATGGCGACGAAAGCAAAATTTATACCATTGACATCCTCGGACGACCCCGCGTTGCAAGCGTGACGAGGACGAAATGCTAAAAGCGACTCGGGGGGCGAACGTAAGGAGCCTTGCGCGATCCGTGCTCCAACCTCTTCTCCCCCCCCTTGAGGCCCCTTTGTGTGACGGAACGAGCACCGCACTCTTTTTTTTTTGCCCTCTCCGGCGCGCCGACATGGCCGATAGCGACCTGGCCGCGCTCGAGCGGTGCGTGGCGGCCTTCTACTCCGGCTCGCAGGAGCACATGGCGCAGGCGGACGCGGCGCTCGCGCCTGCGCGCGAGCACCCGCGGCCGTGGGAGCTACTGCAGGCCATGGCCGCGAGGGGCGCGAGCACTCCCGCCGTGCTCTACTGCACCACGCTCGTCGACACGTGGGTGCAGCGGCGGTGGCGGTGGGCGAGCGCCGAGGAGCACGCAGCGTGCAAGGGCACACTCGCACCGCTCGTGGTCGGCGCGGCCGCTGCCCAGCTCGGCAAGGAGGCCGAGATCCGGGCGGCGAAGCTCGAGGGCGTGCTCGTGCGGCTGCTCCGGCATGACTGGCCCGACGGCTGGCCCGACTTTGTGCCGTCGCTGCTCGGCGCGGCGCTGCCACCGGCCGCCGTGCTGCGCATCTTCCACCACATTGGCGAGGACGCCCTCCGCCATGGCGGCCCGCGCCGCGCCGACGCGGTGCGCGCGGCGCTCGCTGCGCAGTTCGGGCCTGTGCTCGAATTGTGTGGGCATGCCCTCGGCGGAAGCGAGCCGCCCGCGGCGGCGCTCGCGGCTGGCGTGCTCGCCCGCTTCGCCCCCTGGCTCCCTGAGCACGCCATCCTCCAGCCTGGCCTACTCGCACCGCTGCCATCGTTGCTCGGCACGTCCCTCACGCGGTCGGCGGCGCTGCAGCTCGTCGCGACCCTCGCAGCAATGGCACCGCCGCCACTGCTGGCGTCTCAAGAGGCGGGTGCGGCGGCGGCGGCGGCGCAGGTGCACTTCGAGGCGCTGCGGAGTGCTGTCAGCATGCTCCACGTACACATCCCGCTCGAGCGTCTCGCAGGTGATTGCATGCTGATGGCGTCCCTAATTGCACCTGATGGCGTCCCTCATTGCACCTGATGGCCTCACTAATTGCATGCTGATGGCCTCCCTAATTGCACCTGATGGCCTCCCTAATTGCACCTGATGGCCTCACTAATTGCACCTGATGGCCTCACTAATTGCACCTGATGGCCTCCCTCATTGCACCTGATGGCCTCCCTGATTGCACCTGATGGCCTCCCGCTCGATCGTCTCGCAGCGACCGGTAGCATCCCGGGGTGGACGGAGGCGCAACTTTCGCATGCCGCCGGGGCGCTCGCTTTCCTATGGCACCCGGGCCGGCACGCGCTGTGTCGGTCACCATCGGGCGCGGCAGTGCTGGCGCAGGTGCGATGGCCTCTCATGTCACCTGATGGCGCCTGATGACGTATGATGACGTCTGATGACGTCTGATTACGATGGGATGGATCCTTCGCCTGATTACGTCTGATTACGTCTGATTACAGGTGCTCAGCATGATCGCCGCGTTTGCCGACGGAGCGGCGCACTCGGGCGATGACGAATCCCTCAAGCTCGGCTTCGAGATCGCGACCTCATTAGCGGAGGAGGCGCCCTCATTCGCGGCCTCATTAGCGGCGTCATCAGCCTCATCAGCGCCCTCATCAGCGTCCGCCTCGCTCACCACGGCGCTCCACGAGGCGCGCTCGGCTTCGGTGAGTGCATGCTGATTGCCGCCCTCATTAGTGCCGGCCTCTGGTGCGGCTGTTGTGCCAACGCATGCGAATACCCGCCCTCATTAGTGCAATGCTGATTACTGCCCTCATTAGTGCCAACGCATGCGAATACCCGCCCTCATTAGTGCATGCTGATTACTGCCCTCATTAGTGCCAACGCATGCGAATACCCACCCTGAACCCGCCATGAGCGCCGCCTCGAGCGCTTGAGTGTGGGCTGACGTGATTGCGTGTGATCAGGTGAGGCTGCTCTGCCAGCGCTGATTGCCCCCCTCATCAGGCTGATTGCCTACCTCATCAGGCTGATGACCTCCCTCATCAGGTGAGGCTGCTCTGCCAGCGCATGCCGCGTCCACCCTCAGTCTATGTTTGGGCAGATGATGCGCTCGAGGATCACTCAAACTGGTGAGTGGCCAGCTCGCCTGCTTCCAGGCTGAGTGCCCCCCTCATCAGGCTGATTGCCCCCCTCATCAGGCTGATTGTCCCCCTCATCAGGTGGGATGCCGGCTCGCCTGCTTCCGGCGTCCAGCACAGTGCCCGGCACGGCGCGTCGCAGCCGAAGGTGGTGCATGAAGACGATGTCGACGAGGAGGTGGTGGAGCTGGAGGTGGAACTCCCTTCGGAGGTGCGCGCTGATTGCATGCTGATTTCATGCTGATTGCATGCTGATTGCATGCTGATTGCATGCTTGATTGCCTCCAGATGGAGCTCCCTTCGGAGGTGCGCGCTGATTGCAAGCTGATTGCATGCTTGATTGCCTCCCTCATTGCCTCCAGATGGAGCTCCCTTCGGAGGTGCGCGATCTCGACGCTGAGCTCACACCGTGCTCACACCCCTACTCCCCCCTTCCCTACCCCGACTCTGCTCCTCCCCCTCCCTGCCTAATTAGGCAAGTGACGCCGACGAAGAGCTCCATCGCACTGCCGCCACGACGCTCGCCAGATTGCTTCTCCACGCAGGCACGCCACGACGCTCGCCAGATTGCATCTCCACGCCCGCCCGCCTCCGCACTCCTCCGCGCGCACGCACGTGCTCACCACGGCGCCATTCCCCCTTCCCTCCCTAATTAGGCACGCCCGACGCTCACCACGGCGCCCCCGCGCTCCTCCGCGCCCTATACGACGAGCTCCAGCGCGCCACCGGCCGCGGTGGCAACGGGTGCGCGCGCGCGCCTGCCGTTACTCATGGGCCCTCGGCATGCAAGCGCTCACCACGGCGCCCTCGCGCCTCTCCCCACAGGTGCGCGCGCGCCTGCCGTTGCTCGTGGGCGCTCTGCGCCGCCGCCGACGGCGCGCCGGCCGAGATTGCGATCTCGACCTTGGGAGGTGCGCTCGCGCTCGTGCTCACGGCGGCGCGCGCGGCGGCACGTGCCCACGGCGGCGCGGGCGACGCGTCGATCTGCTTCGCGAGGTGAGATCACACGAGATCACACGAGATCACCCCTGGCCCCCGCCGAGCCCCCTGTCTACCTCTGCTGATTACCCTATGATTCCCTCCATTACCGTATGATGACCTCCATTACCGTATGATGACTTCCATTACCGTATGATGACTTCCATTACCGTTTGATGACCTCCATTACCGTATGATGACCTCCATTACCGTTGTGGATCACCGCTCACCGAGGTGCCTGTCCGCTGCGTGTGCTCACCACGGCGCTGCGTGTGCTCACCACGGCGCTCGCAGCTGCGTGTGCGTACTCGTCACCCTCCATCCGCGCTGCGGTGTGGTCACGAACGTGGTGACGAGTGCGGGCAGCGCCGAGAGCGTCGGCAGTCTGGTAGAGGCTCTCTATGAGTACGTCCGATTGCCTCCCTCATTAGTCTGATTGCCTCCCTCATCAGTCTGGTAGAGGCTCTCTATGAGTACGTCCGCCGTCGATTTGCCACGCTGATTGCCATGCTGATTGCCATGCTGATTGCCATGCTGATTGCCATGCTGATTGCCGTGCTGATTGCCGTGCTGATCGCATGCTGCTTGCCATGCTGAGCGCCATGATGAGTGCTTGCTGAGTGCCATGCTGATTGCCTCCCTCATCAGGTATGTCCGATCTCCCTCCGAGCCACTTTGCCGCATGGCGGGGCGTGCGCTGTGTGCCCTCTGCACCGAGCCCGCCGCGGCCACAGCACTGGTGAGTGGCCCGATCGCCTCCCTCATCAGTCTGATTGCCTCCCTCATCAGGCTGAGTGCATCCCTCATCAGTCTGATTGCCTCCCTCATTAGTCTGATTGCATCCCTCATCAGTCTGATGTCAAGCTATGGTGTGCCCATTGCCAAGTCTGATTGCCTCCCTCATCAGCCCGATTGCCTCCCTCATCAGGCCGATTGCCCCCCTCATCAGGTGAGCGGCCCGTCGCCACCGCTACTGACGATCTTGCACTCGCTACCCGCCGTCCTGGGCACCCCACCTTTCCTCTCCGACGGTGCCCTCGGCGCCTTGCATGCCGCCCTCGCGAGCTCCGTGCGCGAGGCGGCGCGGCATGCGCCCGGGACGGCGCCAGGCGCCGCGCCGGGCGAGGCGACCGAGCAGACCCTCCAAGCGCTCACCACGGCGCTCCTCGCCTACGCGGATGGACGATGGGACGCGCTCACCACGGCGCTCCACGGCGCTCTCAGTGCCACCGGCGCTGGTATGGAAAGCGCTCACCACGGCGCTGGGATGGGCGGCGGCGGCATGGGCGGCGGCGGCGGCGGCGCAGCAGCAGCAGCGAGCGTGCTTCCTAATTTGGTAAAGGAGGCAGCGAGCGTGCTTCGGCTCTACCGGCACGTGGTCGTGCAGCTCGGCGGTCGGAGATTGCAACCTCGCTTGATCTCGATGCTCCCTGCGATTCGAGCGTTGGTCGACGCCGCTGCGGCCGAGCAGGCGAGTCTCGTTAATTGCCTCTCATCTGGCCTCTGATGGCCTCTGATTACCACCGATTGCCACTGATGGCCTCTGATGGCCCTCTGATTGCCACTAATTGCCACTGATGGCCACTGATGGCCACTGATTGCCACTGATGAGCAGGCGAGGCTGTACGTCGCGACGGGCGCCGTGTTGGGCTACGCGCATGCTACCGGTACGAAGGAGGCGCGCGCGCTCAGGACGGCGCGCACCGAGGCGCTCCGTTTGCTGATCGCGTGCGCTCATCATTATGAGGCGCCACCGCCGCCATCAACGGCTTCGTCAACGCCATCAACGGCGGCCCTCGGCGCTCCCGTCGATGCCGCCGCCGACGCTGCCGCCGGTGGCGGCGGCGGTGGCGGAGGCGGAGGTGGTGGTTATGGAGGAGGAGGCGGAGGCGGCGCTCGAGGCGGCGCTCGTGCGTTCACAGCTCGTGCGTTCACAGCTCTGGACGGTGCCGAGGCAGAAGCGGCGGCGGCGGCTGTGTTGCATCGACCTCCACGCTCGTCCAGCGAGAGAGAGCTTCATCGCAGCCATGCGGAGGGTGCCCAAGCACTCCTTCCACTGCTCTCGGGCTGGCTGCAGGTGATTGCATGCTAATGACCCCCCTGATTGCATGCTATAGTGCCCAAGCGCTCCTTCCACTGCTCTCGGGCTGGCTGCAGGTGATTGCATGTGATTGCCTCTCTGAGTGCCACGCTGATGACCAACGATGACTGGTGACCAGATTACGATCATAATTACGCTGATGACCAACGATGACTGGTGACCAGATTACGTCATAATTACGCTGATGACCAACGATGACTGGTGACCAGATTACGATCATTTCGTCACTGTGAACCATTGAGAGCGCACCCCTGTGGCGAGGCGCACGATGACGAACCCTGTGGCACCACTGACGAACCCTGTGGCACCACTGACGAACCCTGTGGCTCCACTGACGAACCCTGTGGCACCACTGACGAACCCTGTGGCTCCACTGACGAACCCTGTGGCTCCACTGACGAACCCTGTGGCTCCACTGACGAACCCTCACGCCCCTGTGGTCGCACGGTCGCAGGAGCTTGTGCCTTTGTGCGCGCGTGAGCCAGCGGCCGTCCGTTCCCCACAGCTGATCAGCCTCGTCGCCGCCCTCTCGCCCGCCCTACCGGCGTCAGCCCTCGCCGCTGCCCTCGCTGCCCTCCTCGCCCCCTCGCTCGAGACGGCGCGCATCGAGGGCAGCCTCGCTGGCGCCGGCGCCGGCGCCGGTGGTGGCGGAGGAGGAGGCGGTGACGGAGGAGGAGGAGGCGGCGGCGGAGGAGGCGGCGGTGGAGGCGGCGGCGGCGGCGACGGAGGCAGCGGCGGGACGCACGCGGCGGCCGTGCTCTGCCTGTTGGAGAGTGCAGCGATCCGACATGACCATCCGATTGCGAGCGCCGCGCCTCCCGAGCTGCGTGCCGAGATCGGTGTGCAATCAGCTGATGGCCTTTGATTGCGATTCCAATTTGCGAGCCTGATCGCGCGTCAGAGTGCGTCCCTCTCCTCTCGATTGCATGCATCATCAGACCTCTCCTCTTGATTGCATGCTTCATCAGGAGTCGCGCTGCTCCAGCTGCTCGACACGCCCGACACGGCGCGGCGCGCCCTCTTCCTCGCCTACACCCTCGCGAGCACCGGAGCGCTGTCCCGGGCGCCCGAGCACGCGGCCGCACTGCTCGCACCGATGCGACGTGCCCTCGCTGCGCTCCCAACGGCAAGGGAGGTGAGTCTCGTTAATGACCTCTGATGACTGCCCTCGCTGCGCTCCCAACGGCAAGGGAGGTGAGTCTCGTTAATGACCTCTGATGACTGCCCTCGCTGCACTCCCAACGGCAAGGGAGGTGAGTCTCGTTAATGACCTCTGATGACTGCCCTCGCTGCGCTCCCAACGGCAAGGGAGGTGAGTCTCGTTAATGACCTCTGATGACCTCTGATGACCTCTGATGACCTCTGATGACCTCCCAACGGCTCCCTCAGGTGCGCGCGCTGTGCGTCGACGTGGGCGCCCTCCCTGAGACGGGCGACGGCGGCGCCGCGTTGTCCCGGGCAGCGTTGCATGCACGGTTCCTCGGCATGAGCGAGATCGCGTTCTCGCAGCTCGGGGAGCAGTTCTCTGTGGAATCGGAGGCGGAGCACGAGTGCTTCTGGCAGGCGGAGGCGGATTGATAGAGGTGGCGGGGAGGACGCACGGCACGAGTGCTTCTGGCTGCCGGAGACGTCGCGCCGTACCGAGCTCACAAACTTCTGTGTCTTGTGCGGGAAAACAGTAGTAAATTTTGTCCAAATTTCCCGTCAGACGACTTCATCAGCCCACCAGTATTTTCCGCCTCCCGCCCGTCACACCGAGGGACCACATTTGACCCAAAGGGGTAGGGGGAGGTATTCTTTCTGGATTCACACACTATCCCCACCACCTGATTTTGAACTCAGTGATTGACCCAAAGGGGTCGGGGGAGGTATTCTTTCTGGATTCACACACTATCCCCACCACCTGATTTTGAACTCAGTGCACTGTGTTGAAACACCATAGGGTAACTACCTGAGTAGTGAAAGTAACCCTCCCCCTAGGTCAAAATCTTGCGCCGTGGGACCTGTAGCAAGACCCTTTCGATTGCCGACGATCGCTCTCTCCCCGCTGATGCACTACTGTAGACATGGATGCAAAATCATGGCAGTCCCTTAGCAGATCAGGCGCCTCGTCCTGAGGGTACCCCTGAGTAGTATCCATGCGCCCCGCCAACCTCTGGCGACCTGGGTCTCTCGTCCCAGGGCCGCCAAGTCCCAAGAAGGCGCGCACTTGTGGTCTAGAATGCACTGATTCACTCTCGTCTCACACACGCTTCCAGACTCCAGGTTTTCCCCACAGGGAGGAATACCTAAATGGGCGTGCATGCTTGTGCATGCAACCGGGACACGCTTTCCGGTCCCTCACCGCATTCTCTACACGCACTCGTGGCTTTCTAGCGGCGGAGACAGGGCGCCCTCTGCCCCTGTCATCGCGGCCGTTGATGCAGACGCACGGTGCATGGCCAAAGGGCAGCACGCTGCCCTGGACGATGCAGAACGCAACACTCGGTGCGCGCGGAGCCTCGCCGCGTGAGGTCGCGCATACTGAGCGGCAGTGGCACATGCACGGTGGGAAGACATCCCCCCCGCAGAGGCAGCGCCGCCGCTCATGAGGGGGAAGGCACGCTTCTTGCGGCTAGTCCGAGGGAGGCTCGCAGCTACTAGACGCAGCAGGGCAGCAGTTCCACGTCGAGCTGCCACACCTCCACTCCCAGCAACAGACCCTGAGCGCAGCGAGCCGGGTGGAGCAGGCGTGAGGGGCAGGGGGGCGCTCAGCGGTGGGAGCACACGAGGGGCGCGCGGGGCGGGGCCTGAGCCGAGCGGTGCGGGAGGCTGCGGGTTCGAATCTCTCAGGGGAGCTACCAACATAAAAAAGGAGTCCAACAAAGAGTGACGAAAAACGGCGCGCAGCAATAGTCCATTTTCTCGTCGCCCCCCCTTGGATCGCACCCCAGCTGCGGGCACAAAGCCATGTGGAGGCACGCCGGCAGAAAGTAGTTCCGATCCGTGAGCACACAGCCAAAGATCGCCTCGCCGTCCGCCGAGACGCAGCAGCACGGCGCCAGTGGCTTGCAGCAGGCGGCGCAGGGGCCACGGAAGTGCTTGACCTGCTCTGGCGTTCCGCAAGGCGTCCAGCCATCAAGAGGGCCTCCAACGCGGAACGGTGACTTGTTTAGCATCATGCATAGCGACCCATTCGCATTCAACTTGTCACACCTCCACTCCCAGCAACAGACCCTGAGCATAGCGTGCCGGGTGGAGCAGGCGTGAGGGGCAGGGGTCGCTCAGCGATGGGAGCACACGAGGGGCACGGGGCGGGGCGAAGGGAGCTACCAGGCAAAATCATGATCGGTACTAGAGTCGCTTTTGTGTTGAAAGCAGCAAACAAAGAGATTGGAAAGCAAAGTGCCCAAGCACAGCCCCTTGCAATCCTCGTCCACAATGCCCCCCGTTGGATCGCACCCCAGCTGCGGGCACAAAGCCATGTGGAGGCACGCCGGCAGAAAGTAGTTCCGATCCGTGGGCACGCAGCCAAAGATCGCCTCGCCGTCCGCCGAGACGCAGCAGCACGGCGCCAGTGGCTTGCAGTAGTCGGCGCAGGGGCCGCGGAAGTGCTTAATTGAGACCTCTCGAGCGGCGGCTGCCCGAGCGCGACGCTCCTCTTCAGCGTGAAGTGCTGCTCGACGGTCGCAATGGTCGCAATGGTGCACCTGACGTTCCCCGCCAATAGTGTGATCAGACAGATCGAGCTCCTTGAGCGTCTTGTTCTGTTTGAGAGCCTCGCAGATCGCCTTGGTGCCCTCCTCATCCAACTTGTTCCACGCCAGGGACAGCTTCGTCAGCGCGCCATTAACGCGCAAAGCGTCGGCAATCGCTGTGATGCCATCTGCAGTGTAAGCTCCGTGTGAATCGCTATCGAGGCCGCACAGCTCGTTGTTTGAGAGGTCCAGCTGCAATACCATTCAAAGCAAGGCAATAGGGTTAGAGAACAGAAAAGGCTCATCTAGGCGGGTCAGAAAGCGAGCACCTGTGTCAAGGCGCCCATGACGGGTATGAGTCCTGCCACGACCATGCCTCCCTCGACGCCGACGCCCTTCCCATTCAGGTCCAGCTCCGTGAGCGAGTTGGCGCGCATCTCCTTGATCGGGATCTTGTTGAACATCTCGATCTTGAGGTTGCCGAGGACAGCGGCTGCGAGCTGCGCAGCGCCGTCGCCCGCGATGTTGTTGCGGCGGACGTCGACGCGTGTCAGCGCTCCTGTGACGCTCGTGCGGAGCGCCTGGGCGATCAGCTTGACACCAGCCGGGCCGATGTTCTCACCGGACGCGTCCATAGACCTGATCTTGCTGTCCTTGTTGCCGCAGATGGCTGCAAAGATGGCGCCCCAGCCCTCATCCCCGAGCTGGTTGCCCCCGAGGTCGACGGACGTCAATGCGCCTGTGACGGCCACCATGGCGGCCACAGACTTTGCTCCCACTGGACCGATGCTGTTGAATCCCATGTTGAGCGACGCAAGCTTGGTCTCCTTGTTGCTCTGGATGGCCTCGCAGACTGCGCTTACGCCCTCATCGTTGAGGTCGTTGCAGGACAAATCCAGGGCCGTCAGCCCGCCATTGACGCGCAAGGCGCCAGCTATGGCTTGTACTCCTTCTGGATCAGCGACATATTTAGTCTGTTCATCCCCATTGCTGTCGTAGCCATCATCTTCATAATGCCCGCCAATTGTGTTTGTTGAGAGATCGAGCTGCGAGGCCGAGGGCGCACACACTTGGCTCAGTGTTGGGAGCCTGAGCAAGCTCAAGAGAGTTCATGGGCTGAAGTCCATACCGTCGTCAGCGCGCCTGTGACGGCCACCATGGCTGCCACTGACTTTGCTCCCACTGAACCGATGCGGTTCTCGCCCATGTTGAGCGATGCGAGCTTCGTCTCCTTGTTGCTCTGGATGGCCTCGCAGACTGCGCTTGCGCCCTCATCCTCGAGGTCGTTGGACCACAAATCCAGGGCCGTCAGCCCGCCCATGACAGGCACGAGGTGCGCAAGAAGCATGCCACCCTCGACGCCGATATTTCTCACTTGCAGGTCGAGCTCAGAGACGGAGTCGTCGCGCATCATCTGCACCGGTATGCCGCGAATCTCGCCAGAGCCGAAGAAGGCGACAGCTGCAAGCAGTAGCTCGAGCGGCGGCTCGCCCTCTCCCTCGATGCAGCTGAGGAGAGCGGTTTTGGCAGGGCCTCCAAGGAACGGCCTCTCGTCCTCGTCCTCGTCCTCGT
>PJAB01001168.1:0-16688 GCA_002887195.1 Chrysochromulina parva
CGGTCGCGATGGAGGTCGCGATGGCGGTCGCGATGGAGGTCGCGATGGCGGCCGCGATGGAGGTCGCGATGGCGGTCGCGATGGAGGTCGCGATGGCGGTCGCGATGGAGGTCGCGATGGTGGTCGCGATCGGGCCGACCCGCGCTTCCGTCACGAAGGCGTCGACGATTTTGGAGGCCTCGGCTATGGCTCATCTTGGGCACGTGGCGGCAGCGGGCGCGACGGCGGCAGGGACGGCGGCAGAGACGGCGGCAGGGACGGCGGCAGGGACGGCGGCAGAGACGGCGGCAGGGACGGTGGGAGAGACGGGGGCAGAGACGGTGGGAGAGACGGTGGGAGAGACTGGGCTGGTCCCGCCCGAGACGGCGCCACCGCCCGAGACGGCGCCACCGCCCGAGACGGCGTCCACGCTCATCGGGAGACGCGAATCGAATCTCGCACCGTGCGAGATCGCTTCGAGCGCCCCAGTGCGCATGGGTCGTCGGCCGTTGGCTCGTTGGCCGTTGAGGCCTTCGCGCCTACTGCTCCCCCGTCCAGCATGCCGCTTTTGCCACCTCCGTCGCGCCCCTCAACCGCGGTTGGAATGCATGCGTACGGCGGAGGGTCGGCGGTTGGAATGCATGCGTACGGCGGAGGGTCGGCGGTTGGCCCGGCGGTGGCGCCTGACGAGTCGCACCCGCGGTCCGCGCCGCCGCCATCTGACTTCAAGCCGATGCCGCTGCCTGAGCAAGGCGGCGGCGGCGGCGGCAGGCCTCGCGACCCGCCTCAGCAACGTCACCCCAATGCCAACGAGGACTCCCGTGCGGAGTGCCTCGAGGGCGTCGACCGCCAGGCAAGTGGGCGCGAGGCGGCTGGGATCGCAATCTCGGACCCATCTCGGACTGGGATCGCAATCTCGGACCCATCTCGGACTGGGATCGCAATCTCGGACCCATCTCGGGCTGGGATCGCAATCTCGGACCCATCTCGGGCTGGGATCGCGGGCCGAGCTGACGCGGGGCGCGCTAGCAATGCACCACGCGTTGCCGAGTCAGAGGGTGGCGTGGTGTGGCCTAATGACACGCCCGCCGCCGCGCCCGTGGTGACAGCCGCCGACGCGACGCCCGCGCCCTGGTCGGCGGGAGGGGCGCCCATCTCGGCGCCCTCGTCGGCGGGAGGGGCACGTATGGCAGCAGCACGGCGAGCCGAGGATTCCTTGACGATGCGCGCGCTCGGCCGCTCAGCCAACAGCGGCGTGTGCCTCGCGTGCAGTGGCAAGCAAAGGCCGCACACGTGTGGCCGCGTCGATGCTGGGCGCTCCACCGCTAACGGCGCAGTCGTGGGCGGCAAGACCATGCCCAGCAACCCGACGCAGGAGGGCGCGCAGACGCCGCTCGCCGCGCCTCCCGCCGCGCCTCTCGCCGCGCCTCCCGTCGCGCCCGTCACGGCGCCTTCCGGCTCGGCTAAGCGCTCGCATTCGGCAGAAGCCGAGGGTGAGGCCGAGGGTGAGGCTGAGGGTGAGGGCGAGGGCGGCGCGCTGTCACGAGCGCCTCTGGCCAAGAAGGCGCGCAACGGGCGCAAGGGCGAGCTCTCGGGGCTGCTCGACTACGGCAAGGACGCAAGCATGGACTTGGTGTCGCAACTCGGCCTCGCGGGACAGCGGCGCACGGCCGTCAAGGCGAACGGCCCTAACGGCCCTGACAAGGCAGTCAAGGCTGACAAGGCGGACGAGGCTGAAGGAGCGGTGGAGCCGCATGGTTTGAATTCACACCAAGCAGACGCGATGGAGGTCGTGGTGCCCGCCCATATGTGGGAGTGCCTCAAGTGCACCATGCACAACCAGAACGCGCAGTCCAAGTGCGCCGCTTGCGGCAGCCGACGGCAGAAGAAGCCAGCGGTCTCGGACAAGGCGAAAGCGCTGGGTGCCAAGGCCGAGGTGAAGGCCAGGGCGGAGGCGGGGGCGGAGGGGAGGCAGGAGGACGAGGGCGAGCAGCAACAGCAACTTCAGCAAATTCAGCGAGATCCCTCTCAAGGCCAAACCGGTGCCGAGTGCCCCTTGTGCTACCGCTGTTTCGAGAGCGCCAAGGGGATGAAGCGGCACCTGCACGCGTGCAAGGGGAGGTCGGAGGGCCGTGTTGGGCAGGAGCAGGGCGAGGAGCACGAAGAGGCGCGAGCGGCGGCGGAGGAGGAGGCTGAGGAGGAGGCTGGCGGGGAGGAGCCGGCGGCCCCCAGGCTGTCGTGTGGGTACTGCACCCGCACGTTCGGCAACCATGGCGCGCTCGCGAGACACATGGGCGCGTGCAAGCAGCGTCCGGCAGAGGAGGAGGAGCTGGAGGAGGTGGAGGAGGAGGAGGAGGATGAAGAGGAGGAGCAGGGCGACCAGCTGACGTGCCGGTGGTGCCAGAAGCAGTCGAAGAGCCTCGCGGGCATCAAGGTCCACATGCGAAAGTGGTGCAAGATGCGCCCAGATGCAGAGGAGGGGGATGGTAACGAGGACGACGAGGAGGAGCAGGAGCCGCAGCAGCACGAGGATCGGGAGACGCGAGTGCAGGAGGAGAAGTGGGCGACCGCCCAGTGCCCGTGGTGCCATCAGGCGTTCAAGAGGCTCAAGACGCACTTGCGCCATTGCCCACGAACGCCGGGGGTCGACGAGGATGATGAGGAGGAGCAGGAGTTGGACCAGGCACAGCAGCGGGAGGATGCCGACGAGGGCGACGACGACGAGGGCGACGGCATGGGCAGCGCGGCAGCCGGCGGTGGCGAGCGGCGGCGGCGCGGCGGCGAGCGCGAACTCGTCGTCGGTTCGCGCGTCGAGGCACACTATGGCATTTCGGACGATGAAGCCTGGTGGCCAGGTACCATTACACGGCTGTGTACCAACGGTGACGTGGACGTGCAGTACGACGATGGTGACTTTGAGGCTCGGAAGCCGCGGCGGCGCGTGCGCCCGTGCCGCGGCGCCGCCGCTGCGAGCACTGCGAGCACTGCCACGCATACCCTGATGCATCCTCGGCATTCGCACGTGGCATTTGTGGGCGCGCGGCCGCCACGCGGCGACTCCGCCATCGACACCCACAACGACGCCGATGCGGAGCTGCAGAGTGACGATGATGACGAGGTGCTGCTCGTCTCGGCCGTCAACGTCCATTGAGTCGACTCGCCAATGCAGGCTCGAGCCTCAAGCATCGTCTAGATACTGAGCTTCCCTTGCTGAGCATCGTACAAAGACGCCTCCCGTGTTGAGCTCGGCTGTTGAGTAATAGAGTGATTTGTAACTGAACAAGCTACCTACCAATTGGCGGTAACATCAACCGTTGCGAGAACTTCGCTGTTCTGAACATCTGTAATGTCGAAAATACCCCAATCATTATCTGAATTATTGGTTTCGTCACACTCTCGCTCCATTTTCAAACATACCTGAAGCCGAGGGGGGGTCTCAGGCCTCGGCTAAAAATGGGATTGTTTGGGGTGTCGAGTCAGGTTTTTTTCGGTCGCTCCATTTTGTCAGCGCTTGCCCCTTGACAAATCCGAAGAGCGTCAGCCTGATGGCTAGTCAGGCCGATGTGGCGTTGCTGCAGGCGCAAGTGGCGGCGCTTCAATCCGCCGTCGAAACACTGCAGGCAGCTCAGAACTTGGCCGGCCAAGCAGCTGACACATGGTGGATGCTTTCAAACGGCATCCTGGTCTTCTTCATGCAGTGCGGCTTCGGCATGCTTGAGGCCGGCTCGGTGTCTGCGCGCGCAACGCAGAATATTCTGCTGAAGAACTTGATGGACACTGCGATCGGCTGCCTGCTTTGGTGGGCGATCGGCTACGCTATTGCCTTCGAGGGCACCAACCCTTTCATCGGCACTGCGAGCGCCGACAACACTCTCTTCTTCACGATCGCATATATTCGTGAGGATGATGCGGCCTTCGACTTCAACGGCACTGGTACGGTCGCGCCGGGCTCGTACGGAAGACATTGGGCGTTCTGGTGGTGGCAGTTCACCTTCGCATCCGTGGCCGCGACGATCGTGTCGGGCGCCGTTGCCGAGCGCGCGCAGCTCATCGCTTACATCGTCTACTCCTCGGTGATGACGCTCCTCATTTACCCGGTGTGCGCGCACTGGGTGTGGTCTGAGTACGGCTGGCTCTCGACCCTAAACCCGAACGCCTTTAATGGCGGTGCCCTCGATTTTGCGGGATCGGGTGCGGTGCACATGACGGGCGGCATCGCCGGTCTGGTGGGGGCCGCCGTCATCGGCCCGCGCCCGGGGCGATTCACCCCGCCATACAACAAGTTCCGCCTTCCTACCTGTGGGGGGCCGCCGCTCCCCCCTCCTATCGAAATGCCCGGCCACAGCACGGTGCTGCAGGCCCTGGGCACTTTCATCCTGTGGATGGGCTGGTACGGCTTCAACGCAGGCTCCACGGTCATGATCACCGGCGCCGGCGCCGCCACCGCGGCGCCCATCTTCATTCGTACCACGCTCTCGGGATCCATCGGCGGCCTGTCTGCGGTCACGATGGAGCGCTACCTGGGCACGGGCAAGATATGGAGCGTAGGCGCGATGTGCAACGGCACCCTCGCCGGTCTCGTCTCGGTCACCGCGGGCTGCGCCACCATCCCCATCTGGGCCGCCGTCATCCACGGGTTCATCGGCTCACTTGTGTACCGCTACTCGGCAAAGTTCGTGACCGAGGTGCTCTGCGTCGACGACCCCCTCGACGCCTTCGCGGTGCACGGCGCATGCGGAGCGTGGGGCGTCCTTGCGGCAGGTCTCTTCTCGGAGCCCCAATACTCGAACGTCGTCCATGGTGTGGCAGGGGGGGGCGGGCTCTATGGCGGCGGGCGGGCCCTGGGCGCGAACATCATCTACATCCTCTCCATCACCATGTGGACCTTCACCACCTCCTTCTCAGTCTTCTGGACTCTCCGGAGCTTCGGCGTCCTACGCGCCGATCATACCAACTACGCCGGTCCTCAAACTGCCACATTCACAGACGCGCCGAACCAGATAAGCTTCGACGGCTCGAAGCACGGCCTGCAGCCTTACGAGGGCGGAGGGGTCCCCCCCAAACTGGATCCTGCCAAACCCGTCCCGACCTCGGAGGCCTAGGGATTGGCCCCACCCTCGCGTAGCAGGCACGATTCCCGAATGGAATGGAGCCGACACGGCACAGACCCTCATATGGACTCAAGCACCCACGGGCCTGCACGCGCACCGATCTCTGTCTCGGTGGAGGGAGCACTCCCGCAAAAGAGCGCTCCCTTGGGGTGGTACAAAAATTTCTCGGCGTGATTCAAGAAGCCTTATCGAGAAAGATGGCTTGGACATAACTCAAGTTGACGCAACGTACATAACGGCGGGGCAGCTTACCACATCTCCAATAACCTGGGCGAGGGCAGAGCGACGCTCCGAGAATAACTGGGGGGGGGGCGGCGGGTGCGAGGAGCCCACGAGGCAGGCCCCACGTTAGCCCCACGGGTCTATCTTGAGAGCGGGTAATCATAGGCGGAGCATGAAATAGCTCCGTTGTAGCATATTCATGGGCTAGTAGGGGGTGCGGTCCGTCCTGTACAGCGCCCCAGGTGTGGAGATGCACCTCGGTGGGTTCCTCGCAGACCACGTTAGACCACGCTGCAAGCGCTGCACGCACGACGGCACAATTAGTGTCTCTCATGTCTCATGAGTCGGTGTTCAGTGTTGACGGAGAACATGTTTTCTCGCCGAGGGTTTGGCGGCTCTAGTCCAACACTGTCTCGGCCAACACTCGGCCAGAGAGCGCGCGCCCGCCACAACAGCTCGCCAACTCTCAACCAACTCGCAACTGGCAAATCCTACTTTGATGAACCGCAAAGTCAAGTCTTGAATTGACTTGACTTGAACCATGTACATGTACAATTGTAACCAGAGACCGTAAAGTTACAACTTGCTCTTCTCGCTCATTTTTCCGCGTTTTTTTTTAGATTTCGAGTTTTTTTAGATTCCGCTCTAGACTCGACTCGCAGGTCTGGCCCAGGTCTGGCCCTTGGAAATTCATCATATCCCCTGGGGGCTTGGAGGCCACATTTGTGCCACCACAAAGCGAGTGTGCGGAGATGGCAGCTTCGTCAAGCGTCGCTCAAAATGACATCAAGCCAATACCTGGTTTGCAGCCTGGGAGCGAACTGTTCGAAGTTCTCGTTGGAGATGCGGAGATCGTTCTCAAGGGTGAGGACCAATCAACCACCCGCGACGTGATGCTTAACGGGGAGCGGCTGGTCATCGCGATGATCGCCGACGGGCACGGTGGCAAGGAAGCGTCGGCGCATTGCAAGGCGATGGTCGTCGACGAGCTCCTCAAGGGGCTGAAAGTCCCCGACGGGTTGCATGTGCGAGCTGCGGGCACTCACGCATTCTTGAAGGCGCACGAAGAGGTTCTCGCGATGATGGGAACGACTGCTGGCAGCACGCTCAGTGTGATCGTGCTCAACGCTACTCGCGCCGAGCTGACCGTGTTGCACTGCGGCGACAGTGTGGCTCGCCTCATCCCCCGCCATTCGGCTGCAATGGGCCTCTGCGAGGACCACCGACTCGAGTCGTCCGAATCCGAGCGCGCGCGGGTGTGCGCGATGGGGGGCAAAGTCGCGCGCGCGATGGACCGCCACGGCCGGCCTTCGGGCCCCGTGCGCTTGTGGCCTGGCGGCGTCGCCCAGGCCCGAGCCATCGGGGATCGCGATGTCGGTCACTTCATCGACCCGAAGCCTTTTGCTCGCACGTACAAGCTGCCTGCGGCCGAGTCGTTTGCGGTGGTCGTTGCCTCCGACGGCGTGTGGGATGCTCTCTTGCCGTCGGCCGTGGACGGCATCATACGCTCTTCGATGGTTTGCCAGCCTGCGGATTCCGCGAGGCTGGTCATCCAATCATCGCTGATTCAACGACACGCCTACAGCAACGACGGGGACAGAATACCTAAGGACGACACCTCCTGCATCGTGATCCGCGTTGAAAGCGACAGCGACCTATTACGTGGTGGCGGCTGCTGCTGCGTGATCAGCTGAGAGGCGATCAGCGATTAGTCTAGGGGCCCGCGTGGCTGTGCCCAGTGCCCGGTGCCCTGTCCGGTCGCATACCGATCCGTTCCGCGGTTCCTGTTGGTTCCTGCAGTTCCCTCACTGTGCATATACAGAAAATGATTAGTGTGGCAAAATTGTAAATTCGGATAAAAAGGCTGCTGAGATCGGCCAGTACAATGATCCAGTAGCGGAGTCCATAACCCCCATCACACGACACGGAGGCGGGGCGAACATACCGGCAAAATCCGTCGATCGCCATCGCGTCTCCACGCCAGCCCCGGCTGCCAGATCGGGTACAATAGTACGCGTCCGGAACGTGAAGGTGATTCACCGCGCCCTCCACGTTATGTCTCCACGGGACCTGTGGTTGTGCGTCTTGCCGAGATGGCCAATTAACGTGAACGTGTAACGTGAACGTGTGCAGTGAACGTGAACACGCTTGGTGTGCTGTGAATGAACACGCTGGTCCTGTGGGAAACTGTGCGCTCCGTACGATGGCGGCGCTTGAGCTACAGCGCGGCAGTCGACGTAACGCATTGGCCCCGACGGCGCACCCATGGAAGCACACCGAATACTGATTCCACAGCCGCCACCCGGCCCTGTAGCTGTGCATTTACCCGAAGCACCCGCCACCACGCCCAGCGCACCTGCTATCCCCTCAATGACGGTCGGGTACGCCTTGCCCACAACAACAGCGATGGTAGCGACGACCGCTGCAGCTGCTGCGGAAACCTTCGCGATGGCGACAGCAGTGCCCACGGGATCACCGTATCCCTCGCCAGGGTCTGCAGGGATGGCGACAGATATGCGCGAGGACTCATCAGGTCGGTGGGTCCTTGAGCCCGATGACGTGCTGCTCCTCGAGCGAGTGTATGCGCTGGAGCGCTGCCCCGGCCGGGAGTTGCGACAACAGCTAGCGACGCGCCTGCGCGTGAAGCCGCGACAAATCCAGGTGTGGTTCCAGAACAAGCGACAACGCATGAAGAATGGTTCTAAGCCGACTGTCGCCGAGGCTCGTGCGCACGCGGTCGCCCAGTCAGAGCACGAAGCGCAGCCCGAGCCTGCGGAGCTCCTCATGAGTATCGCGGCCGGCTCCGAGTCCGCCGCCAAGGTGGCCGAGGATGAGGCGCGCGTTACCGTCGCGAGGGCGCAGGCCGCTGTTGCCGCGAGCATCGACAAGGGCGCGACGGTAGACAGTGCGGCGGCGCTGTGGGATGCGGTCAGGGACGACAAGCCAGGCCCGTCGACGACGATGGCCACGGGGCCGGTTCCCGGCTCGACCATCGATCCGGTGATCGCCGCGCAGGAGATCATAGCGGCCGCCACCGCGACGGTCGCCGAGGCGCAGGGAGCTGCTGGCTTGCCCGACGGATACACGGACGGTGTGATGCTCTGGATCCGCACTGACCTGCTCATGGCCCATCCAGAGCTCCTCGGCCATAACGCGATGCCCATCTTCCTGGTCAACAACGCCGCGCAACCACCCAACGCCGGCGGCGCCGCCATCGTGGACCAGGCGATGGACCAGGCTGCCGACGCTGCCGCAGATCCCGCGGCGCCGGCGAGCGCAGCACTGGCTGTAATTCAAGCGGCGACGGCTGAAGCGGCGCCAATGGAGGACGACCTTCCAGTCGCGGGCGCCGTACAAGCGCCGCCGATGTGAGGGGCGCCGTCGCGGGCGCAGCCCTCCGGGCGGTCGCTCGACCGATCAGAGGGCGAAGGGGCATGCCTGCGTGCACCGGAGGCTGTGCGAGTGAAGTATAGGTGACGACGAACAACAGTTACGGCGCATGGACGCACGGCGTCGGCTCGTCGCCCTGTCGCCACCCTATCGCCACCCGGCACGCGTGGTACTGGCACGCGGCGGAGAATGCGGTCGGCTGGGACGAGAGAAGCCGAGAGACGCCGCGCGTGGGTGTGCGCGGACCTCAATCAAAGCTCACGCGCCGCCAGCGCGCAGCTCGGCTCGAACCGGCCCCTGTGGCTGTGCCGCGGCCGCTGTCGGCGGCGCCTGCCCCAGCGCCGATCCAGCGCAGAGTTGAGAGTAGTGAGAGCGAGTCCTGCGACACGTGCATGTGCATGTACGAAGCGCGCGCGGCGCGCGGAGTGCCACTTCTGGAAGGCGAGTCGCCAGTTTTGTGACTTGAGACCCGGTGCTTCCGTCCCCCCCCCGGGCTCGCGTCGAGCGCGGACCTGTGCTGGCCACTGGCTTTCCAAATTAAGTCCAAATAATCGCCAAATCGAATGTTTTAACACCGCGCTTTTGACCGTCGTGCTCCGGTGCCGCGGTGGGTCGCCTGCTTAGATACTTACTTACTTACGCGGTGGTCGCCTGCTGCCCGCGCGCCCCGCCACAGCGCGCGGCGGGGCCGGGGTCGCGGTCACCGGCGCGCACAGACACGGCCGCGCGCCGCGCCCGAACGCGGCGCCCCGCCGGCCCGCGTCGTGTCGCGTACCCCCGTCTCCCGCCGCGGACCGGGCGACCGGCACCCCAGGTGCCCGGGACACCGGGTCAGGTCCGCCCGCGACGGCGCGCCGCCCCGCACCTCGGGCGGGGTCATCGGCAGTACTTGCAGTACAACCCGCGGACCGGCCCGGACGTGGGACGATGTTGAATGTTCGAACAGTTGAACCAACATGCCTTGTCCCGATGGCCAAGCGGGGATCCGGGGTACATGTCAGGCGGCGCGCTTGCAGCGCGGTGCGGCGCGGATTTGCGTTGCTACCAGCCTCGACAAGGCAACCACTCTCCCTTTTTCCATCCCAGTTTGCTCTCTATGGACTGTGTGCGTTGGAGGCGGCCACCTCGACGTCGGTGGCAGCCACCAGAGTCACTCCAGTGTCACTCTTTCATCGCCCAGCAGCAGCACCTGGAAGGCGGGGTGGCTGGTTGGGCCCCGTCTCCTCACAATCTGAGCCGCACGCGTCGAGTTCCGAGCAGGTGCCGTACGTGAATGAGTCTGACTCGTCCCTGTGGGCTTCGTCAGGTTTGGAGGAGCAGCGCAGTCGCAGCACCTCGCGCTGCGCCAGGAGCCAGTCGAAGTAAAGGCGATCCTTTTCAGCATGCAGTCGTGCCTTGTCTGCGGCCAGCCGTTGATGGTCCGTCTCCGCCACGCGCCGGGAAGTCCACAATGGTTTGAGGGTGCTGTGCACGAAGAGCTGTACGACTCCCGTCCCTAAGGCGAAGGAGATGCAGCAGCCGCCTACCAAGAGCAGGTACGCCTCATTGAGCTCGCCGCTCGGCAGCCAGCACGGGTGGTGATGCGGGTGGTGATGCGGGGGATGACGCGGGCGTGGATGCGGGTGGTGGGAGGCCTCCTCCGACGCCCTCACGCTCGATTGGAAGCTGCCGAAGACGGCTGGGGCCAACCAGAGGAGATAGAGGCACTCGATGAGGGCACATGTCCAACGGCGGAGCCGGGTACTGATGGGCTGCGTGCCGTGCATCAGGCCGATGAGCATGCTGGCAGTGAAGGCCGCTTCGCGGTGGGCCAGCCGCGGCGAGGCGATGGGGTGGACCCAGCCGGCCGAGCCAAGGGCGATCGAGCCTGCCTCGGCGGCCTGCCACAGCACGAGACAAAGGCTCCATGCCTCACCGTCGCGCTTGCTCGGCTGTGCCCATCGGAAGCACAGCAGGACGCTCAGGCAGACGGTCGCCATCAGCTCGATCGGATGGTAGTGGCTCAGCCAGCTCTGGAGTGCCCAGTAGAGGGTGAGCAATGAGAGCACCGACGTGTCGAATCGGCTCAGCTTCATATGCAGCCACGTGTCAAATTGCGAGTCGAGGTCGTTCGGCGCGTCGAGCACGGCGAGATAGCGCAAGAGCGACTCGCGCCGGTTAGACGTGGTGCCGAGCACGTACAGGAGAGGAGCGAGAGGGAGTACCACCACCGCGGGCGAGATGTGGGCGGCGTACGAGCCGTCTGCCAGCCAGCGTATGCACAGGTGGACGCAGAAGATGAAGGCCAGAAGCAATCCTGCCTTGTGCCCGGAGCGCCAAGCGAACTCGAGCAGTTGCGCGGGGGCAGCGTGGAGCGTCCGCGCGCCGTGCCGCATGGAGCGACAGAAGGCGAAGCCCACGCACGCGAGTGTGGCGAAGAGAGGCGCTTGGGCTGGATTGTAGGGAGCGTCGGCGCCAAGGGCCAGGCAGAGCCCCGCGAGGAGCGTTAGGGCGGTGAAGAGGAGCGCAAGCAGCAGGCTCGCCCACATCCACATGTGCACGAGGGTGTGCACGGCAGCGGGTGGGTGTGGACTCACGGCGAGTCCCGAGACGGGGAAGCCCGCTATGGCCACACTCGAAAAGATCCATGCCGTCGGACCGCGTGAGCCAAGGAATGAAAGCCAGTCGGGCAGCACCCGGTGAGGCGCGATGAACTCATCAAAGAGCCACAGGGTCATGCCGCAGATCAGCAGCAGCACGCCTGCCTGCATGCCACGGACCCATCCATCGGGCTTGCGGCTCGGAGAGGGAGAGGGACGCATCTCAGCAGGCAACGCATGCTGACCGGCCAGCATGTAAAGCAACGCATTGAGGGCCCGTCTGTAACGCTCGTCGGCAGCTGAGACCCAGCCGCGAGAGGCGAATGGGGAGGAGCTCGGCGGCGGCAGCGGAGGCGGGTCGAAGCATGGGGAGGAGCGCCACGCAGTGGTTGCCGATGGCGCCGTGCCGAGCGAATTGAGCTGCTCCTGCTGCCATCGAAGCCGCCTCGCCTGCTGCTCTCGGACGGCCCACAGTGGCCAGACCACACGCCGCTCGGCTAGGATCGCAATCGTCACGGTGCCCAAGCCCACGATGGCCTCGGGGAGGCAACTGTGCAGCAAGGTGTCGAAGCTCTCGCTCGTCGTCCAACATAGTAGGGCGAACCGAAGGGCGAGAATGGTGCCGTACAGCATCGACACAAGCAATACGATTTGCGTGGGCAGTGGCTGCATGGCGTGCGAAACTCCGGCGAAAAAGGACAACGACGCCCGCAGGCCAGCCGTGGTAAGCAGCCGGTCGGTGCGCACATCCAACTTCGCGAAGTAGGAACTGGCGTGATCGATCACCGGTACGGAGGCATACAGCAAGGCGAGCCCGCACCACACTCGGGCACCGAATTCCCGTTCTGAGTAAGAGGCTCCTGCGATCATGGCCTTGGTCACAAAGGTGCTCCCAATAATCAAGCATGTCCCACAGACAGGAGCCCGCGCCAAGGGCCCCCCCATGCGTGCCTCCAGCAACACCAGCGCGTAGGCGACGACGATCAGGAATCGTTGTGCATGGCGAACGTGCAAATCCAGCCAGATACGGTACGAAGCACCAAGGTCTGCGGCGGGATCGTGAGCTGCGGCTCTGCTATGTGCCTGTCCAGAGCTGGCCTTCGCGCCCATCGCGTGGTGCGTCGCCGACGACGCTCTTCGCGTCTTGGCACAGGCCCATCCACCCCAAAGTTAACTCGTGTGTGAACCCCGTCACTTCTAATTTCCTTGGTCGTCGACGCCGCACCGCATCGTGCTCCACGCCTCCACCGGAGCGGCGCTTTGTTAATGACGAGCCAAGACTGACGGAATCAGGCAGGAAATAGTTCATGTCAGGTTGTAGGTTGTCAGGGCCTTCCATACATAGGAATTCAATCGAAAATACGCCCTTCATAAGGAATTCCTACATCCAAAGGTCTTGGCAAAGAAAATTACCTTGGGATACCGACGTTGAACTTGAACTTGAACTTGACGCTACCAATGTGAACTACATTGTACCCAAGGGATTGTACCGGTACCTGAGCTAGACTTGGGGTACATATGATACAAAATGCATGTAAGTATCGGTCTGATCTTCATGGACGGCCATGTTAACAGGTGAACCACTGTGAAGACAGGCACCCCGAAAAGTTTTTTGTGTGTTTCGTCGTGCAACAAATTTCACAAGGATGGACTTGCACTCGGACTCACCCCACCACACAAGGCTGTGAGTACAGGATCGAATCGATGTACGCGCCCTCTTTGGACCGCACTGATTCAGCCAATCATGTTCACCCTCCGATACTCGATCTGTCCAAACCCGACGCCGAGTTGCGCGGTACCGTGAGAGCCGCACTGATGAATACGCTCACGCCAATGGTCGGGTTGGTCAACCACGGCTGCGAATCTGCTTGTTCCGCGCTGGCAGAGGCAATGCGTGGACAAATCGCAGCCGCTGGCGGCCTTGGAGAGGTCAAGGAGCAGGCTTGCCAGATTGAGGGCGCCTGTGCCACTGCGGCGGCCGAATTGCGGGCGTGCCTCCGCGACGTATGCCTTCGAGCTCTTCGCGTAGCACTGGATGACGAGTCGATTGACCAGACACTCGCCACGCGAGGACTCGACCTCGAAGGCCGCCTGTGCCTTCGCGTGTATCCTTCGCTAGCGGAGTCCTCGCGGATCGTGGATGCAAACGTCCCGCTGCGCCTCGGTGCACACTGCGACAGCACCCTGATGACGTTGCTGTGGTCCGACAGTCCCGGGTTGCAGGTGCTCGACCCGCAGCGAGCGGCAGAGTGGACGTCCGCGGCCATCTTACGATATGGCCTTCCGACCATGGGCGACGTGGATGCTGTCACCGCGCTCCGCGAGGACCAATGGGCGACTGTGATCCTGCCCTGGCATGCAAATCCGCTCCTGCTCACGCTTGGGACGAGCTGGCTCAGCTCCGAGTTGACTGCAACGGCATGTCCAGCGCGATGCGCGGTGCTCCACCGCGTCAGCCTGCCTACAGAGCGCACGCGACACTCGCTTCCATTCCTGGCTGATTTGGTTGCCGTGGAGCCGCGTACTTGATGTTACTTGATGATGGTTTCATTAATGCTCACTGAAGCGGCGCGGGCGTCTGTTTGCGATCCGAGTCCGGTGATGTTACTTGATGATGGTTTCAAAGTGCTCACTGAAGCGGCGCGGGCGTCTGTTTGCGATCCGAGTCCGGTGTTGAAGAATAGGTTTGCTTGCCTTTTAGCCTTTTCACGTCATGCGGACATACATCGCTTCATGGATATCATGGAAACGGGCTGTCAAGCCACACATTGAAGCCACAATCGAATCAAGAATCGAATAATGACCGGACCGGACCGCGGTGGCCGGAGCCGCCCGGGGGCCGCCGGCTGCGGTGCTCGGTATCAAATCCCGCACACACCCGTCGTTACGGGGGGCTAACACACCCGCCCACACCCCCCCTTAGTCTGACCCTCTGCTGACTTTTCATCTGTGAAATTTGCAATGAACCGAAATTAGGGCTGTCTTGTGATGATGAGCATGAGCATGTCGCTCTCGCTGGCAGCGGGGCCTCATGTACAACGCGACATTCCGCCCACTGCCAAGGCAGCCTGCGCCTCGCTCAACTTCTCGATGAAGGTGGAGCTCATGCACGGATTTGGCGAGATCGACGGCTATTCGAGGAATTCAGGATGCGGGTACTTTTGTGGTAGGAAGACGTTTAGGTGGGACAACGGGCCCCAGGGCTTTGGAGACGGCTCGCCCGCTGGCAATTCCACGCAATGGCCCTCTACATTGAACATCGCCGCGACCTTTGACCCGGTGCTTGCGTACGAGTGGGGGGTGGCCATGGGAGAGGAATGGTGGGGCAAGGGCACCAACATTCTCGAGGGACCTGGCATCAACGTGATGCGCGTGCCCTACAACGGACGGACCTTCGAGTACATCTCGGGCGAAGATCCGGTCCTTGGCAGCCTCCTTGTTGGTCCAACCATTGATGGCATGCAGCAGAATGCGATGGCGATCGCCAAGCACTACATCTTGAACAATCAGGAAACGGATCGCTCCGGAGTCAACGAGCTCGTGGATGAGAAAACCATCATGGAGTTGTACGGGCCGCCGTTTGAGGCGGCTGCCAAACACAAGGTTGCTGGCTACATGTGTGCTTACAATCGTATCAACGGCGTCTGGGCGTGCGAGCAACCCTTCACTCTGCGCAAGATGCTCAAGGGCTTCTGGAACTTCACCGGGTTCATCGTCTCGGACTGGGGTGCGACGCACTCGACATCCGAGGCCGTCAACGCCGGACTCGACATCGAGATGCCGGGCTCCAAGTTTTTCAATGAGGCCAAGTTGAAGGCTTCCCTCGACGATGGCTCTCTGACGATGGAGCAGTTTGACGAGACTTGCGTGCGCATCCTCTCTCCGTGGTATGCTCTCGACCCATCCAAACGCTTCCCATGCAACGGCGAACGGTGCATTGATCGAAACGTGTCGACGCCGGAGCACAAGACACTCGCACGCACGGTGTCTGCCTATAGCACAGTCCTCCTCAAGAATGGTGTCGTTGATGGATCATCCCCGGGAAGCAAGCCGCTGCTGCCTCTGAGCAAGGCAGACACGAAGACGATTGCGCTGATCGGCGCGGATGCCGAGACTCCGTACACAGCGGGCGGAGGCTCGGGCCATGTGGATGACTCGAATGTAAAGGTGACGCCTCTCATGGCCTTCCAAGCGCTCGGCTATCAGGTCACGTATGCCACTGGCTGCAAGGATGGCAAGCCAGACACCCATGGGGCGGCGGCCGTGGCCGCCGCCGCCGACGTCGCCATCGTCTTCACTTCCGCCAAGGCGTCAGAAGGGTCGGACCGCAAAAGCCTTTACCTGTCCAATGTTACAGATTCGCACGGCGGGTGTGGCTACCCGCAAGAGGAGCTCATCACCGCCGTCGCCGCCTTCCAGCCCAAGACTGTTGTCGTCATGGCGGTGCCTGGACCTATCTTAACCGAGTGGCGCGACAGCGTGCCCTCCATTCTATGCGCCTTCCTCCCCGGCGAACAGTACGGCAACGCAATCGCCGATCTCATCTTTGGAAACACGGTGCCACAGGCCAAGCTGCCCGTGACCATGCCTCTCACCGGCAACGATCAGGTGCGATGGCCACTGATGACCCTGGATTGGCCACGATTGACCAGTGATGACCGCTCACAGCAGCCATGTTTGGCTCCTGCACCGGCCAGGGCATGACCGAGCACCAATGGCCAGGAATCAAGAGCGCTCAGTTCCCGGGCCATCTAGAAGCGAACTACTCCGAAGGGCTCATCAACGGCTACCGTTGGTATGACAAGCACAAGGTGATGCCAGCGTTCCCGTTTGGCTTTGGACTGACGTACGGCACATTCAAGTACTCCGATCTCCAGATCGAAGGGCGGACCATCTCGTTCACTGTAATCCGGAGGCCTGATTCGCCCTACGCCGGCTGCGACACGCCCCAAATCTATCTCTCATATCCAGGCGCAGACAGCGACCTCCAAGTTCCTTCCAAGGTGCTGAGATACTTTCAGAAGACGTGCAAGCCGAGCACTCTGATCTCTTACACCCTGACCGACCGCGACGTGTCAAACTGGGATGTGGCGCAGCAGATGTGGGTTGTGACTCGCGGCACGTACGGCGTCATTGCTGCGCCCGCGTCACAAGGGGTCGAGAGCCTCGTGGGCAGCCTCACCATCTGAGGGGCACACCAAAAGGTGCCATGTACGTGCGGGTCGCGACGAGATGATGATGATGCTCTTGGGAGGGGGCGTCCGAAGGAAATGCCTGAGGCTATTCTGAGGCTGCCCTGTCAGACGGTCCCTACCGTCTTGTGCTAGTGTGTGCCCCCTGTGTGTGGCCCTTGTCCTGGCTTGCGGCCCCCGGAGCGTGGCACCGCGCCCCGATTTCCTAATCGGGC
>PJAB01001169.1:0-16667 GCA_002887195.1 Chrysochromulina parva
CGGCGCGCTGCTCTTCCGAAAGGACGCGTGGCACGAGGGCGAGCGAGTCCATGCTGGCGAGAAGTACGTGCTCTCCTTCACCCTGTGGGGAAGACCGCGCCCACGGCACGCCGATGAGGTACTGCTGCACGTCGTCTTCCCGTCTGAAAAGCCCGAGGCATTGTCGGCAGGCAGCGCGGATCTAATGCGTGAGGCGAACCGACCATCATACGTCCTTTCGGCTGCCGACGTCCGAGCTGGCGGCGGGAACATGCTGAAAGCACTCTTGGAGGAGCGTTGGGCTAGCTCGGCGGGCCGGGCGGGCGACACTGCTAGCATCGTGCGGTATGAGTGCGATGCGTGCACGTACAACGAGTTTGGCGTCATCTACGACATCCTGCTTGGGCGCTCAGTGGGTATCTCGACCTTCCGTGCTCGTCTGGACCTCATTCGCTACTTCTTCGCCGGCCTTCCGGCGCGCCTCTGTCTGGATGCCAACTATGCGTTCGGGCAAGAGGGGTCACCGCTCTGCCGCGGACCAACCACGCTGCCCGACCTGATCGTGTGCGAGAGCGAGGCGCGCCTGGCGAGCCTTGTGAGCTACGCGTCGGAGCACAGGCTCCCTTTTGTGCCATTCCGAGTCGTCGTCTGCTCTGAATGCTGGTCCTGGTTCGACCTCCAAAATGAGTCATATGGAACTGTCCGCACATATGAGGACATGCAAAAGGATGATTGGCGCCATATGAGGGGAGTCTACAACGACGTCGAGCTTCAGCCCGTTGAGAAGTGGAAGCCTCCGGCTCTGGTGGACCTCAGTGGTCGCAAGATTAGCCCTCACGACTGGCAAGAGCTGGCCGAGAAGAAGGGCTGCATCACCCGGGTGCACCCCAACTCAATGAAGGAGAATGCTGCGGAGCGCCTCCTTGACGCCAGCAAGAAACGTCCAAAACCGTGGGATACCTCCACTGTGGGCGACCCGTCCAAAGATGGCGAGCTCGTGTGGCTCTCCCTCGGCTCTTATGACAATATCCTTGCCGTGCGGCGCACCGGCTTGCGTGGCGCGCGTGAGAGAACGAATGGCATTACAGGCTCGCTTGCCTCATGGACCCCGCACCTCGATCACGAAGATGACGAAGGAGTCAGGATGGAACTGCTGAAGTTGCCGACGCCGTCGCTCCGCAAGCTCCGCGAGGAGTGCAATCACTGGTCGTCCGCCACTCTGCCGACGGACGGAGCCGCCGGCTCGGACTACAAGTACACCATGCAAGCGGGGCTGCGAGTCGTGCTTGCGCGCCCGCCACGCCCAGATCCCCATGCAAGATGGAGTACTCGTGACACACCAGATAAATGGGACACGGACGCGGCGTTCGAGGTGAGCGCGCGTCGCTGGCTCGAGGCACTGGGGATCGACACGGCCAACATACGCATCGAGTCTGATTCGAGAGTGGCCGTTAACAACCTCTTGCCAGTGCAACTGCGTGCCATCTTCACCCGGTGCGGCCTGTCGACAGAGACAAGGCATGATGTCCAGTCGGCGCGCTACAGAGTGCCGATGGAGGGCGGAGAGATGGCCGGTGCGGACCTGATCATGCCGGTCGGCATGGAGGCGCTTGACCTGCTCGTGGCGCCCGCAGTCGATCGCCATGGTGGTGGCGTGACGGCGGCGATCGACCAACTTATCGCTGGCACCGGGCGAGTACGCCCGCTGCCACTCTCCGTGCTCCCAGGAGGTGTAGCTGTCACAGACTTTGAGACGGATACATCGGGGGCATCGAGCCTGTTTCACTGGGACAGCGAGGGTAAGGCGTGCTTCAGCCGCAATGAGGCCCTCCGCGCAAGCGCGTTCGTAGCAGGCGGCGGCTGGGACAAGCGCCTCAGGGCGGTGGCTGGGGCGATGTCGAGCACGCGCCAATTGGAGTTCACGAGTACACGCTGGTGCAACGATGAGCATGAGTACATGGAGGCGCACCTGTATGAGGTACGGGGCTTGATGCTGCTGCAGCAGTGATGTGGAATCATTATTAAAGAGTAAGGCGAGTCAAAGAAGAGTCAAAGGCAGGAACCGTGCAGAGCGATGAACGTCCGCTTCTTTGCGCCTTGCGTGTTGCGGGTCACGGCACTGACTCGGCTCGGTCGGGCGTCGACATCAGTTGGCATGCCTTGTAGACTAACGGGCCGGCATTCGATATCATCCGCTACCCATACACTCCCTGCACGCATGTAATGTGCAGCTGCCGTAGGTGAAATTATGTTCCAGAAGCGCGTGGGCGCTTTCTGTCGTTTTGGATCTTGGGGTTCGAGATCTGGAAGCAAGAAGGGGAGAGGGTTAAAGATGAAGCTGAGAAAGGGGCCCGGCAGTGGCGCGAATGCAACCTGCTCCATCCTGATTCACGAGACGTGGGCGGGGCGGTGAGGGACTCTGCACAGCTGACGGTCGGTTCGCATAACACGGCGTGTACTTCTACGACGGAACTGATCGTGAAGTCATGCGTGAAGTGCAACGCAACCATACCACACCTATAATTTTAAAGGAATCGAATGCGTTCTTCAACTCACCCGCCCCTCCAAGCTCCAACACCTCTTCTATGGTCATGAGCGATCAAACGTATTCCTGCTGCAGGGAGACAACGTAGGTATTCAAAGCTGCGCCCGGAGCGCCGGCTCGCAGACGTGCGCCACGCAAGACCAAGAGGTGTGTGCAACTCCATAGTGCCACATCGGAGTTACGATTGTCGAGCGACACAACTAGAATCTGGCAGACAAAGAAGATGGCAGACAAGATGGAATAGAGAAGATGCCCGTGGAAAATGGTGCTGCACCCGTACTGCACCCTCGCAGGCCTCGCCTGTGGGCTCCGCGGTCAGTTCGAGGGTCAGTTTAGGGTTCGTCAGTTTCGTCTCTTCGTCTCGAGTGCTCCGGAGTCAGTCAAGGTCATCCGTGGCGCAGGGCGCCGTGCCGCTCGTACGGCGGCCTGGCGGCGGCGGCAAGGTGGTGTGCACGGAGGCTAACACGGAGGCCAGCGGCTGCTTGTTCACGTTGATGTTCACGTGCTCGGGGAAGTGCACGACTTTGAGGCCCGAGTGAAGACCCTTGAGGCTCGCCTGCTCGAACGCCTGCTGGAGCGAGATGAGATCTGGCGGGAGGATCTCGCCTCGTCCCAACAGAGTGATGAGCAGCCGAGTCTCAAGGGTAAGACTTGGAGCGTGGGTGACATTTGGAGCGGTCTGGAGCGCCTGGGCATGTGCCTGGGCATGTGCCTGGGCCACCAGGGCCGTCCAGCCGGGGGGAGGGGCAGCCGATCCATTTCTGCCGTCCATATCCACATCTCCACCCATCTTGGTGCTCATGTGGATCTGGACGCTCGCCAGCGATGCAGAGGCAGCCGAGGCGCTCGCACTCGCCGAGAGGGCCAGTAGCGGTTCGTCCATCTCAAGTTCCACTCGAGTGGCGGGAAGATCTCGAACAAGTAGCGGTCCATTCCAATCATCGGAGCCCGACTCCTGCCATCGTCGCAATCTGTCTGGATCTCCCGCCTCGAGCGAGGAGATGCGATCCCGGATGCGATCTGGATTCTCGATAGCTTTTGACCCGCCGATGGAGAGCTGAGTGTCTAGCGCCATCCTGGCGGACGCTCGCCGCCGGATAGCAAGCTCGAGCGCACTGTCGCCTGCTTCATCGCCTTCTTCCGTCGATTGCACCTCTCCACGATCCATCGCCGCGATTGGCATGCTCGAGGCCGGACCCCGGGGTCTGGTGGACGAGCCGGTGGACGCAAGCAGAGGCGTCCCCCCAGACTGGCCCACGGCATCCAATCGAGACTCAGCAGCGGCGACGGTATTCTGGAGCTCGGCAGCGTGGATCGCCTTCTTGAGCTCCGCCGCGAGCGCGTAGTTCTTGGATGCCACGGCCGCGGCGAGATCGGATCTGAGATCGTGCCGAGCTCCGCCGAGATCGGGCCGAGCTCCGCCGAGATCCCTCTCGAACTCTGCGACGGTGTTGTCACTCGCCACCACGGCGCTCGGAGGTGGGACTGCTCCGCTGAACTGGCCGTTCACGTTCACACCTGCAGACGAGACGTCGACGATGCCCTGACTCTGCACGACCGGCGCTTTCTCGAGCGCAGACCCGATGAGCCCGATCGGTGCCTTCGCTGCTCTCGCTGCCTCTGCGGCTACGTCGGCGGACTCTTCCGCGGGTAGCTTCAGCTGGGCGGCTTCGGCAACGGCTACGGAGTTGGCTGCGGAGCGGCGCACGAGCACCTTGCACGGGCGCGTGATCGCTGTCCGGTCCCCACGAATCCGCGTCGCCACCTCCAGCTTTTCCACCCCGGCCATCGGAACGCCCCCGACGCTCACAACCACATCAGACGTTCGAAAGCCCGCAAGCTCTGCGTAGCTGCCTGGGTCGACAGAGCGGACCACGTTGCCCGCGGCGACCGAGAGACCCATCCGGACGCCCACGGGCATCGACGGCACCGACAGCGTCACCAGTCCTTCGTCCTTGTCCTCGCCCTCCTCGTCCTTCTTTGCGTTCTCATGAGAGTCCTCAGGGTCAGTGTGCCAACCTTGCTCGTCCTCGTCCTCGTCCTCGTCCTCGGGCGTCTCGCGCGTCACCACGATGCTCTTGGGTGCTTGCACCTTGGACGGGTCTCCGCGCATGGTGCTCGCGATGGTCAACTTGTCCATGCCCTTGGTGATTCGCAGCTCGTCGATGGAGACGAGCAGGTCGCCCGCGAGGAAGCCTGCCTGCTCGCCGATGGAGCCCGGGTTCGTCTTACGGATGCGGAAGTCGTTCGTGATGAAGATGCCGAGCTTGTCGCTCGGCTTGAGCGAGGGCAGCTGTAGAGTGATCTCTGGCATCTTTGGCAGCGAACGACGGCGGGCGCCGCGAGACTGCGAAACCTTGTTTGACCGTTGAGGGGCGAAAGCAAATTTCAATCTTGCATGCGGCCCACACATAATTTTAAGCCATACACTTCACACGTCTCAGGCCACAGTGTGTTCACGGAAGGACGAGACTGAGGCCACCTCGGTGACACTTCGCTCGCCATCCTGGATGTCGGCACCGCGCCGCGTGGTCGTGCAGCGCCTGTCGGGGCTCATCGGCTACGAGGACGGTCTGCGGCTGCAGCACCGCCTGGTGCAGCGGCGAAAGGCCGGCGCGCTCGCCGACACACTGCTGCTGCTGGAGCACGCGCCGGTGTTCACGCTTGGCCGGCTGCAGGCATCGGCGGCTAATGTGCTCGCGGCGCCCGAGGCGCTCGCGGCGGCGGGCGCGAGCGTGGTGCAGTCGGATCGCGGCGGCAACGTCACCTTCCACGGGCCGGGTCAGCTCGTCGCCTATCCGATCCTCGACCTCGCCGCCGGCTACCGGCGCGACTTGCACTGGTACGTAGAGAGGCTCGAGGACGTTATGATTGGCACGGCGGCGCAATTTGGCGTGTCGGCGGTGCGCGGCGCGCCCGGTCACACCGGCGTGTGGGTAGGCGAGCGCAAGATCGGCGCCATTGGCGTGCGCGTGCAGCGCTGGCTCAGCAGCCACGGCGTGGCACTCAACGCAGACGTCGACCTGAGCTTCTTCGACATGATCGTGCCGTGCGGGCTGCACGAGGCACCGCAGGTCACGTCGCTCAGCCGCGAGCTCGGGCGCACAGTAAGCGTCGGCGAGCTGCGGCCACGTTTCGAGGCGGCGTTTGCGGAGGCCTTTGAGTGCGAGCTCGTGGACGGAGCGCACATCGACGAGATCGAGATTAGTGGCGCGGATCTCGAGCTCAGTCGAGTTACGACGAAGAGTGTAGACCCGACCAGACCACCCAGCCCAAAGATGAGACCCGAATGAGAAGAAGAGTTCTTTTGACAAGTTCACACACCAAACATGAGAGCCTCTCCAAAAGTGGGAGAGGTTCTAATTCCTATGCCACTCCCTTCCGCGGAGACGCTCGCGGATGTCGAGCAGAGCCTCGGCGAGGCAGTCAAGGCGTGCCTCGGCCTGCCAGCGGACGACCGCCCCGCTTTCATTGGAAGCTACCTGCTCGCCAAGCTGAGCGGGTCGGAGCTGCCGACGGCCCCGGCCGCGAGCCCGTCCTCTGCGAGTCTCGGTGCGGAGCTCCCGGCACTCGCACGCCTGCTGTCCAAGGCGCTCAACGTGGCGTCAGAGCTGACGCCCGACGAGCCGCTACGCGGTCTGGCCGAGGCCTTGACGGCCGGCGCCGCGCCGGTGTCGTCTGATGAGGCGGCGGCGGCCGAGGCAGCGGCAGCGGCCGAGGCGGCGGCGGCCGAGGAGGCAGCAGCGGCTGAGGCAGCGGCGGCGGCCGAGGCGGCGGCGGCCGAGGAGGCAGCAGCGGCTGAGGCAGCGGCGGCGGCCGAGGCGGCGGCGGCCGAGGCGGCGGCGGCCGAGGCGGCGGCGGCCGAGGCGGCGGCGGCCGAGGCGGCGGCGGCCGAGGCGGCATCTGATGAGGCGGCGGCAGCCGAGGAGGCAGCGGCGGCCGAGGAGGCAGCTGCGGCCGAGGCGGCGGCGGCCGAAGCAGCGGCGGCCGAGGCGGCAGCGGCCGAGGAGGCAGCAGCGGACGAGGAGGCGGCGGCGGCCGAGGAGGCGGCCGCCGAGGACTTTGCGCGCACGATGCGCGCTAGGGAGAATGAGGATACGGCCAAGGCCAGGTCAGCCATGCTGCTACAGAAGCGCGCGCGCGGCCGCTCCTCGCGTCAGATGATCAAGCAGAAGCGCGGGGACGGCGTGTACGGCCTGATGGAGGGTGATGACCTCAAATGGCAATGCCGGTGCGGTGGCGTCATCCTCCTGCTGCGCGGCAACCCGTTGTTTGACGTCGACTGTCACTGCACGCACTGCTTACCGGTGGCTCAATACGTGCTCTCAAAGGGTATTAGCCTCAAAAACGCGGGCATCTCTGCCGTGTGCGCCACCGGCCACGGCGTGGCCAAGTCGTTCTACTCGCTCGACTGCGTCAGTGTGTACCGGGGGCGCGAGCATCTGCAGCTGGTGAAGCGCGCTGTCACGCGCACCAACTCCTCTGATGACCACTGATGACCCCGCTGACGATGGCTTCTGATTGCCTCCCTCATCAGGTGAAGCGCGCTGCCACGGGCACCAACGTGCGCGCGTACACGGGGTGTTGTAATACGCTCTGCGTCACCGACGGCGGCGAAGATCTTGCGCCTCCTCTTCGCAGCTTCTCGCGTACGTGTCTCAACTGCTCGGATGGGACCCCTGATGACCACTGACGACCCCTGATGACCCCTGATGACCTCTGATGGCCTGCCTTATCAGGTACATGTCTCAAGTGCTCGGATGGGAAGGTGTACATACCCCCGGGCCCAGTACCCATCACGTGCGCGGCCAACCACCCGAGCTTCGCGACGCTGCCCGATCCCAAATATGGTAAGTACCCTGCGGAGGTCCAAGCTCAATTGGACGAATTCGCTGAGTACGCCGAGGATAAGATCGACGAGGTGAGTGCCATCGGCGTGCCCTCCGAGTGCCATCGGAGTGCCCTCGGAGTGCCATTGGAGTGACCTCGGAGTGATCTCGGAGTGACCTCGGAGTGATCTCGGAGTGACCTGGGAGTGATCTCGGAGTGACCTCGGAGTGACCTCGGAGTGACCTCGGAGTGACCTCGGGGTGACCTCGGAGTGACCTCGGAGTGACCTCGGAGTGACCTCGGAGTGACCTCGGAGGGCCATCTACGCACTGATGGCCACACTCATCAGTTCACCGATTGCCTCCTTCATCAGGTGAGTGGCCAGTGGGGCCCGCGCGGTTCCGACCCTTCACTCTTCTATACGCCCGCCTCCGCTGTGAAGGAGATGGCGGTTGGGCTGGTCGGGATCGATGACGCACTCAAAGACTTCATCGAGGATGCGAGGGTGAGGGCACGTGCGGAGGCAGAAGCTCTTCGTCTGAAGGCGATCATGGAGGCGGAAGCGGCGGCGGCGGCGGCGGCCTTGCAGGTGGAGACGCCTTGACTACCTCTGATGGCCACTGATGACCACTGACGATGACCTCCTGATGACCTCCCTCATCAGATCCTGCTGGTCTCCTAATTGCCTCCCTCATCAGATCCTGATGGCCTCCTAATTGCCTCCCTCCTCAGATCCTGATGGCCTCCCTCATCAGATCCTGATGGCCTCCTAATTGCCTCCCTCATCAGGTGAAGATGGACGAGGCCCAAGCTCTCCTCGATCAGTACCCGATGCAGGTCAAGATGTACGAGCGGAAGCCGGAGTTTGCCGCCTTGGATCTCGTCGACAAGGCGTCGTTCTTGCGTGAGATGATGCAGATTTCCGAGGCCGCGCCAGCCGCGACCAAGGTCGAGACCTTTGACGACATCGTCTCGTCGATGGCAGCGAGCATGGTGCTGGAAGTGCAGGAGCATAACCCTGACTTACAAATCATCCATGCGCCCATCTTCGATCAGGAGGAGGTTGTGCGCAAGGCGCGCGCGATCGCCGATGAAGCCTTCCGACGGTAATGATGTGCAGACTCTGCTCCTGATTGCCACCACTGATTGCTACTGATGGCCATTTGGTTGCTGCGTGCAGGTATGCTACGGACGGCAGCGGGCCACAAGCCTCCGCCCTTGCACGCATGCAAGTGCTCACCACGGCGCCCTCTCCCCACAGGTATGATACGGACGGCAGTGGCGAAATCGATAAGTCGGAGTTGTTTGAGATGTGCCTCACCGTCGGGCAGGTGATTGCCACTGATTGCCACTGATAGCCACTGATTGCGAGGGAGCAGCTGTCGGGCAGGTGGCGCTAATTGCCAGGGATTACGACTGACTGCGACTGCTTGCGACTGATTGCGACTGATTGCCACCTGCCGAGCAGGTGGCGCTGATTGCGACTGATTGCGACTGATTGCCACCTGCCGAGCAGGTGGCGCTGATTGCGACTGATTGCGACTGATTGCCACCTGCCGAGCAGGTGGCGCTGATTGCGACTGATTGCGACTGCCTGCCACCTGCCGGGCAGGTGGCGCTGATTGCGACTGATTGCGACTGCTTGCGACCTGCCGAGCAGGTGGCGCCGCGGGGGGCGACCACGCCTGAGAAGCTCGAGTACCTCGAGAAGCAGTGGGCTCTCGCGGATACCAACGGCGACGGCACCGTCGACTTTGACGAGTTCGTTGAGTTCTATGTGTGTACTCTCGAGGCTCTGGCGGCGGAGGAGGCCGCACGCCATGCGTTCAATCGATACGACGTCGACGGCTCCAATTCGCTCGAGAAGCACGAGCTCGTGCAGGTGGCGCTGAGTGCGACTGAGTGCGACTGATTGCGACTGAGTGCGACTGATTGCGACTGATTGCGACTGATTGCGACTGCTGCATGCAACGTCCCATAGGCGCTCTTCGAGCTTGACATGGTGCCCGGCCACGACGCGCACGAGAGGCGTGTGTACCTCGAGGACCAGTTTGCCATCGCCGACCAGGACGGCAACGGCGTCGTCGACTTTATGGAATTCGTCGCGTTCTACACGCAAGCGCTGCACGACAGTCGTAAGTCCGATTTGGTGCACGAGCGCCGGCGCAAGACGCAGGAGCAGCGCGCGCGCCGTCGCGAGCGCGCGCTCAAGTACGTGCAGGCGGACGCGCTCAAGACGGCGCTCGCTGCGGGCACGTTGCAGCTGCTGAGTGCTCAGTGGCTGCTTGCACGAGCGGGGTACGCGAGCACTGTGGTGGAGCGCCGCGGCATTACGAAGACGAAGTGGAGTCTGAGGGAATCGCCGCAGCCGCTGCCGCCCTTCCAGGTGCGTGGCTCATCGCTGATGGGCTCTGATGACCTCGTGATTGCCTCCCTCATCGGCCGCCCTTCCAGGTGCGTGAGGGCCGCCGATGGACTCCGATTGGCCTCTGATGACCTCTGATGACCTCTGATGACCTCTGATGACCTCTGATGGCCTCTGATGGCCTCTCTTTCGCCTCTGATGACCTCTGATGGCCTCTCTTGGGCCTTTGATCGCCTCTGATGACCTCTGTTTGGCCTCTGATGACCTCTGATTGGCATTCGATGACCTCTGGATTGCCTTCCTCATCAGGTGCTCAAAGAGGAAAGTCCCGAGGCCTACTGTCTCTGATTGCATGCTAATTGCCTTCCTCATCAGGTGCTCAAAGAGGAAAGTCCCGAGGCCTACTTCGGCGCGGAAGCGTTCGAGAGCAACCTCGCTTCGTTCGATGAGATGAGTGCGGCCAACGGAGCGGCCGCTGCCGGCCTCCGGGCTGCGCCAGTCATCTTGACGATGTTTGTGCCGGAGAGCGAAGAGCATGCGGATCCGGAGGGGACCGTCTTGGCGCGGGTCGCAAAGAACCTCGCGCGCCAACTACATACCTACCAGAGCTGGGGCTTCGAGGATATGGGCGTGTGGATTGGGTGGAGTTGCGTTCCACAGACGACTCCGGGGGGCACGTACACGCGCACCCCCGAGCAGGAGCAGCTCTACTTGCACGTCCTGCAGGAGCTCCCGATCTGGATCTCGCACAAGCTCACCACCATCTACCAGATTCATGATCAACAGGTGTGACGCCGCCTTCTCCAGCTCTCTTCTCCAGCTCGAGGACATTCTCTTCTTCTCTTCTCTTCCCTTCCCTTCTCTTCTCCAGCTCTCTTCTCCAGCTCGAGGACAAAGGCTGATGGCCTACGATTTCCTCTCATTGATTGCCTCGGATTGCCTCCCTCATCAGGTGACGCTGCCGCCTCTCGAGCACGGTTGGCTCTTCTTGATGGCCTCCAATGGCCTGCCTCATCTTCGTTGATTGCCTCCCTCATCAGGTGACGCCGCCGCCTCTCGAGCACGGTTGGCTCTTCTTCGCCGACGCGCTATGCTACCTCTTCAAGGAGGCGTCGCCCACGAAGCCTTTCAAGGTGACGCTCGATCAGCACCGCGATGACCTCTGATGAGACCTCTGATGACCTTTGATGACCTCTGATGACCTCTGATGACCTCTGATGACCTCTGATGACCTCTGATGGCCTCTGATGGCCTTTGATGGCTTCCGATGGCCTCCCTGAGCCTGCCTGATTGGGTCCCTCATCAGGTCAAGTTCGATCAGCTCATGCCCTTCTGGTCGTCCATTGTGGACCTGGGGCACTCCGACGTGCTCCTGGACACGGAGGGCATCAATCCGCAGGCGGGCGCGCCCAGGCGCAAGCCCCCCCTCTCCGCGCCGCGCTTCATCGAGCAGTTTCTCGGAAAGCACTTTGCGCCGCACGAGGAGAAGGTTCGTCAAAATCTCGAGATCTTCTACCGGTTTGCCATCGAGGACGGCTTCAACTCACTCGAGCGGCTCTCGTACGGCAAGCTCAGCTGGAGCGATGGTGACGTGTCTGAGCTCGCAAGCTGCTTCATGGAGGTGCCGCTGATGGCCGCTGATGGCCGCTGATGGCCGCTGATGACCACTGATGAAGCTGCTTCATGGAGGTGCCGCTGATGGCCGCTGATGGCCGCTGAACCGCTGATGACCACTGATGGCCACTGGCTGATGGGCCTCTGATTGGTCTCTGGTCAACCTCTGATGATTGCCACCCTCATCAGGTACCGATGCCGCAAGTGCTCGAGCTCGACCTGAGCTGGAATGACATGCGGACGGGCAAGGGGCTCGAGATGCTCGGGACGGCGCTTGCATGCGGCTCGCTCAGCTCGCTCCAGAAGCTCAATCTGATTAATTGCACCGCCATCAAGACGCTGCCCGAGGCGATTGGCGAGCTGCTCGAGCTCCAGGTAACCCTCGCCTCGGATTGCCCTCGGATTGCCCTCGGAGTGACCTCTGATGACCTCGGAGTGACCTCGAAGTGACCTCGGAGTGACCTCGGAGTGACCTCGGAGTGACCTCGGAGTGACCTCGGAGTGACCTCGGATTGCCCTCGGAGTGACCTCTGATGACCTCGGAGTGACCTCGAAGTGACCTCGGAGTGACCTCGGAGTGACCTCGGAGTGACCTCGGAGTGACCTCGGAGTGACCTCGGAGTGACCTCGGAGTGACCTCTGATGACCTCGGATTGACCGCGGATTGCCCTCTGATGACCTCGGAGTGACCTCTGATGATCTCGGAGTGCCCTCATCTGCGTGACTGGTGCTCGCGCCGCAGGTGATCCTACTCGACGGCTGCGTGCAACTGCGCACGCTGCCAAAGTCGATGACGAAGCTCGCGTCGCTCAGGCTGCTCAGTTTAGTCAACTGCCATCTACTCTTCGATGAGGAGCTGAACCACATGCCGAGCTCATGCAAGATCGAGCGCAAGCCCGCAGGCTCCCCACGCGCTACGCCTCGCTGAGGCGTGCTGCCTAATTTGTGGATGCGGGCTATGTGCTCTGCTCCGTGAAGGCTCTGTGAAGACCCTCCGACCATGAAGCTCCGGTGTGAACACGGAATCTTCGGCGATGAACGAACCCGACGCATGCGTATTCTCGTACTGTTCGTGTGACTTGTCGGTCGGCCAAGGTACGAGCAGTTCTTCTCGTGCCGCGGGGCCCAGCTATGCCATGGCGTGTGCGCGTGAACGCTCACGTGTCGCGTGGGCTCTTGCGTGTTGGTCGGTCATCACTCATGTGTGGCGGCCGTGGGCTCCGCCCCCATACTCTATGCGTTGTCGCTTGCGCGCACGCGCGCGCGTGCCTGTGTGGTGTGAGGCTGAGAGCATGGACTGAGAGGCTGGTAGCGCTGCGCTGCATCGTGCATGAGAGTGGAGTCAGTGGACACAGGGCAGTTGTGTGTTGGGGGCGTCGGGCGCGATCGCACCGATCGGGGATCGGGGATACGGCTCGGCCGTGGATCGTCGAGTCTCGCCCCTGTGCTGGTCGATTGTGCGAAGGCCGAGGGCGAGAGTCTCTGACCTGTCCCGGGTGCCGGCCCACGGCGGCCCGGTAGTGTAGCGCTACTAACGCATGGACCATTGTTCCGATCGGCATATCCATAATTATGAGTCTGCTTCTCAGTATGTCAGATGTCACAACGCCGCACCGACAACGCCAACCGAACCGCACAAGCCCGCCGCGGCCGTACGCACATCACACTACCCACCGAGGCGTTCACCTACTTTTACGTCCTACGTCACACACAAGAACAGACAGCGAGGTCTGGCACCAACAATGCACCACCTCTGACCTCAAGAAGTTACCGTATCAAAGGCGGTGATACATGTTCAGCTGATACAGTGTGTGAGGAATTCCCCCCCCCTCAATCTTGTCCCGGTGCAAGCGCGTTTCGAAAACCAATGCGAAAACATGCAACCTTCGAGGAGCGCAACATATCCTTCAGCTTCGCCTCCTGGCTCCCCGCGCCGCCCTTTCAGATTTACTGACGTCAGACTCGCAAAATACCAACCTCTGATCGAGCGAACTCCAACCTCTGATCGAGCGAACTCAGTGCATGCACCATGGAAATCACGGACGGCCGCCGAGGTGACGGGCGCGAAGCACGAAATCCACATGCGGACGCGGCGTTTAGCGCGATCCCGTGCGCTAGCGGCCAGGAGGCAAGCGTTCGCACCATCAGGGAGGTCTCTACCTACCTGATTGAATTGGGCCAGATCCCGCTTGCCAAGATTCCTAAATTGTTGGCTGATGTCGATGTGAACGGTGACGGGATGATCTCTCTCGACGAGTGGCGCAACAGCTTTGCCGAGCTTGGGCTCGGCGGCGGCGATGCCATGCAGAATTTGGAGCCCAATATCGTAGCCGTGCCTCTCGTGCCCTCCCTGCCCTTATCGGCTGCCAGCTACATCGTCGTCAAGGAGAGTACAGGGCCCATAGGGCTTTCACTTGCAAAACCAAATCACGATCGCTTGCAGACCTCCAACAATCACCCCATCACGATTGTAGAAGTGAAGCCCAACACGCCGGCCGCACGGAGCGTGCCGCCGTTGGCGGCTGGCATGCGCATCGTCGGCATCAACGGGATCCCTGTGCCCGCGGACGTTCACACGGCAGCCGAGCGAATCTCACAGCTTGGCCGTGGGAAAATGACGCTCGAGGTGCTGCCGGGAGCGACTCCCGCCGAGCGCCGAAGCTGGATCTCCCGCTGAGCTGTAGTTTTGGATATTTGTCAAACGAGCTTTTATAGAAAAATCTAAGAGAATATATGCTACTAACAGTGCGCTTCGGCTCGCTTGACAAACAAATTTACCCGGCCGGTGCGCGGAACCGAACGACTCGTGATAACCGGGACTGCATCGTGCTTGACCGGTGTGCGCGCGGTGGTCTGTGCAAGGTGACGCCGACCTCACCTACGCAACTTTGCAGCTTCCAAGAGTTGAACGCCCTCCCCCAAAGACTTGCGGGGAAAAGCGATTGCGGCGGGCCACCAAGCATCAACGCTCTCACCGCACAAACGGCGTCCCCAGATGGAACCACAGGGCGGCGACGGACTTCTCTCCAGGTGCCGGGAGGCCCGCGTGCATGGCAAGGCGATCGAGCGTGAGCCCGGGCGCCTCGTCCAAAAAGTTGTAGAAGGCCACGCAGTCCCCTTTGGACGGCCGGACCAGCAGCCCGTCGCCACGCTCCGGCGAGAGGCTCGCCGCCGTCTTGAGCGCCGCCTCGCGTGAGGGTGGGTTGGGTGCGTCCTTCGCGTGCTCGTCGCTGCGTGCAAGCGGGAACCAGGTCGCAACGTACGCGACCTCCGGCTCATTGAGGTACATGAGCACCGTGAGCATGCGCGCATGTACCTCATTCGCGTCGTGGTGCAGCTTGAACTCGCCGCCTCTGCGGTAGCGCAGAACCTGCAAGTTCTCGAAGCCGCTACCACGCCCCCACGCGACTGCCTCGGCCCTGAGCAGCCACGAGGCGCAATCGGATGCAACGGCTTGAACCACGCGGTGCTCATCAAGCTTGAGCCACGCCACGTCACAGCCGACGCGTGGGTCGCCTCCGGCAGTAGTGGCAGCTTCCATAGTCTGCGCGTCCGCTGCGCGAATGATCTCGTCGCATTCAGCGTCGCTCAGGAAACCGTGCAGCTGAAAGCATGCGGGTCTGATCGAAAGGCGCTCGATCTGGACGTCGCGGGGTTCGCCGCTCATGCTGTCTGTGCGTGAGGCTCCGAGGAAGTAAGGACCAGGCTCGAGCGGATCAAAGTGCGACGGCGGACTGAGAGAGCCCGGCGGAGGGCGCGGCAGCACGGCCCCACTGGTGCGGCCAAAAAAGGAGCCGACGCGTAGGCCTGGCTCTGCCGCGAGGCTCAGGCTGGCGGCGAGGAGGGTGAGCGTTGCTGTCATGCTGTCCCGAGAGAGGTTCCAGGTTCCCCGGGGGTGTACCCGGTAGGAGGGCACCACGAGATTTCGTGTGTGGAGGAAACTGTGGGAAACATGACGACAAGTTTGAAGTTACGACCTCGTTGATTAAGTTTGAAGGCAACGGAAGAACTGTCGAGGGAGGTCATACTGTCTAGCGTTAGAGCTCACAGCGGACAGAGTCGCAGTTTGTCGTGAGCGTCAGTTGTCTTCTTCTACCCATGGTAGCTCCGGCAGCTGCGACAACCGCACCTGCACGCACTCGCAATTGTTTGCCTTAACACCGGTGAGCGCGTACACAACCTGCTTGTGTGCGACGATGCATATTGTGCTCTCGTCGCCGCTCGGCGGGTCGTTGCACTGAGTGCGCAAGAACGCCATCAACTCCACCATTCGTGCGGTGAAGACGTCTCGAGGCTCGCCGGCGCACAGGTACTTGCCAGGCGGTCGCCACTCGGAGTCTTTCCAGCTCGCATCGCCCTGGTACCACCACCACTCTCGCAGCGTCTCTCGCAGCCTCCACTCGGGATCGAAGCGGGCCGCAAGCTTCGCCACAGGCGAACCAACATCACTGCTCAGAAAGAGGCGCTCGGCTGCAAGCGGCGTGACGAGTCTCTTGGAGATGCTGAGGCCCGCGAACGCGAGCTCCGATGTGTGGAGTGCTCGCTGCAGCGGACTGCTGATCAGCGCGTCCACCCGCGGCAGCTCGGAGCCTCTGAGCTTGGCGTTGAGCTCACTCGCTTGTGACACGCCGAGCGGTGTCAGCTCAGTGTCGAATAAGCCCGGGTCGACAAAGTTGGGCGCTCCCCACTCGCTACCTGGCTTCGACAGATACTCGTTCATATGAGTATGCCCATGACGGATGAAGAGCAGCCGCGGATCGGCCAAGGTGAGCGAGAACGGGAGAACTGAGGCGAGCATTTTCGCAAAGTTTTTCACACGGCAGTTCACACGGCGTCGTCGCCGCCAAACTTACGGAGAAATTTCCTCGCGTGAGCCCCCCATGACGCGTCACGTGTCGTTTTCCTTCGATCAAGTCGGGCTGGATTTCGCGGGACAACCGAACCGGCCTCCAATGGCGCCGTCCGCATTCTCCTCGAGCGGTCTGGGCCACGGGGCGCTGGGCCACGGTGACGCGGCCGCCTCAACATTTGGCAGAGGACCCAGCCGTATGGCGCTGGTCCCCGAGGCGGGAGTCAATTCCGGCGGCTACATGCTGTCGGCCGAGGAGTCGGACGTGCTGAAGCCCGCGATCCGTGGCGGCTGCTTCGGGACCGCACCGGGAACGCAACGGGCGGCGCCACCCGTTGATGAGCGCTCGGCGCTCGACCCAAATTTGGATGCGATCAAGCCACGCGCTGCCGCCGTGGCCTTCGGCCCGCCACCCTCGGAGCTGTCTGCGGACGCGCACCGCGCGCCGTGGCCCGTGGCGGAGGCGCCGCCTGCGCCTGGCCCTG
>PJAB01001170.1:0-16647 GCA_002887195.1 Chrysochromulina parva
CGGGGCGGGGCGGGGGGGGGGGGGGGGCCGCGGAGGCGGGGGGGGGAGCGCGAGCGGGCAGTCCCAAATATGGGTTGAGACTTGGGGCGGGGCTGTGTGCGGCGCTCAGGGCGGCGCTCGTGTCTCATCGATCGGTGCGGAGCCGACCATCGCTGTGGAAGCGAGTGCCCGCGACGGCGCTGTGGAGCCGCCCATCGGCGGCACTACTTCCATTGAGAGAAGGGAGGAGGCAGTGGGGCTTGCCGTGGCTGTCGCTGGCGCCCTCGGCCGTGAGGCCGCCGCGGCGACCGTCACCGCCGCCGACGTCAACGTCGATGCCGCCGACGACGAGGCCGACGACCACGAGGAGGAGGACGACGATGAGGCCGCTGCCGCTGCCGATGGTACTGCGAGCCCGGGTCGGTTACCTGTGGGGAGAGGGAGGCGCCGTAGTGAGCACTTGCATGCCGATGGTACTGCGAGCCCGGGTCGGTTCGGTGCGCCGACGCCGATGATGACGCCCTGTGCCGTGCTCGCCGCCCGCGACGGCGCCGCAGTGGAAGCGAGTGCCCTCGACGGCGCTGTGGAGGCGACCCCGCAGTGGCTGCGCCAAGCGGCGAGTGCCCTCTACGGCGCTGTGGAAGCGAGTGCCCTTTTCGGCGCGCGTCCGACGCCGAGCGCCGCTGCGAGCGCCGCCGCAGCCACCCGGGCCACCACCTCCTCGCCAACGAGTGCCCCCTCAGCCGCCGCCACCTCCGCCGCCGCCACCTCCGCCGCCGCCCCCGCCGCCGCCGCCGCCGCCGCCGCCGCCACCTCTGCCGCCGCACGCGACTCGCTCGTGGCGTCGCCTCCGGTGCCAACCGAACCACCCACGCCCAGCCAGCCGCCCACGACGACGCCTTCCGGGCCGCCCACGACGACGCCTCGCTGGCCGCCCACGACGACGCCCAGCCAGCCGCCCATCGTCCTGTCGCCCGAGTCCCCCGCGGCCGAGGAGGCGCGCCCGCCCTGGGCGCTGCACCGGGCGCCCACGACGGCGCCCCTGCCGTACGTGCAGTTGGAGGGCCTCCCTTTTGCCGAGGCGCTTGCGCTGCTGGCCTCGCCCTCGCTCGCCATTGCCGACGGGCGCCGACCAGCGCCGTCCTCGTGGGCGTCCTCGTGGGCGCCGTCGTGGGCGCCGCCGCCCGTGCCTGATGAGCGCGATGAGCGCGCCACTCCATTGACAGCGCCGTCGTGGGCGCGCCCGGACGAGGCCGCCCACAACGGCGCCGGGCGCGTCGTTGCGAGCGCACTCGCTCCCACACCCTTGCAATGGCCGCCATGGACACCAACAGCGCCTCCAGAGATGCCGTCACCGGCCTCCTCGGGAGCGCAAGCGTCGGCGGCGGCGGCGACGGCGGAGGCGCCAGTCGCCGTCCTGGCGCCCACAACGGCGCTGGCGAGCGTCATGGTGCCCACAACGGCGCTAGCGAGCGTCATCTCGCCCGCAACGGCGCTAGCGAGCGTCATCTCGCCCGCAACGGCGCTAGCGAGCGTCATCTCGCCCGCAACGGCGCTGGCGGCGGAGGGGGCAGCTACGCGCACGCCGCCGCCCGCGGCAACACCGAGCGCCGTCGTGGGCGAGCATGCTGCTCCCGAGGCTGCATGCGTTGGCGTTGGCGTCGTCGTAGGCCGAGTGCCGAGCGGCGTGCCACACCCAGTGTCCGAGACATCGCCCCTGCCTGACGGGCTGGCCCTGCCCGCATTCCTGAGCGCCTCGCTGCTTCACCCCTCACGCCGTCCCAACGGCTACGTGCCCACGAGCGCGCGTGCGCGGCTCTCATCGCGCGGCCGGGAGCTGTTCAAGGCGAGGGTGGCCAAACGCGTCGTGTTGGGCACGTATTCACAGCTGCGGCCGGGAGCCCTTCAAGGCGGAGCTCAGGCATGCGCAGCGACGCATCCCCAAGATGATCCAGGGCGACAGCGTACAGGACAGCCCCTCGCTGCGCCGCCAGATTGATCAGCTCAAGGCCACCAATCGCTCCATAGAGTCCGAGTGAGACGCAACACGCAAGTCCGCTCGAAAGGTACGAAGCCGCGGACCGGGCGACTGCAGTCTGCGCAGAGCGCAGTCCCGGCACACTACTCGCGACGGTGCGATGTAAAGATAAAGGGAGGGAAACGTGATGTTCTGGAGGCACACCCGCTCTTGAGGGACGCGTCGTTGGAATACAACCTCCAATTTTGACCCCTAATGATTCTCGCTCAATTAACATTAGATTCGATCATCAACGAAACAGGACTAGAATAGAAGCAACGAGGCAATCTCCATAAGTACCCCGCTCTGATACCAAAATGTTGAGACCGAACGCCGCCGGCGCGTGACGTTCGCGTTCACGTTTTCGACGCCGACGGGGTTGGCGACCATGATGTCGACGCGCGCTTTGTTAGCGATCCTAACGTTCAGTGTTCGTCAGGCCTCTGCGCTCACAATGCGCCTCACGATTCCCAACTCGCCGCTCAAGACACTCTTTGCGCCGGGCGCTACAGACCACAGGTCCTACGCATTCTTCTGCTTCACCGTCGGAAGCAATGGGCAGCCCACCTACGCGCACGGCACCGCGCAGTCTTACTGGTACTTTCAGGGTCCGGTCAATGCGAACCGCACGGCGACCTTTGCGCTCTACGCGGTCAACGCCTTCACTGGCGCGCCCATCACCGGTACGATGACGGTTCAGTTCTCGAGCAACTTCCAGGCGGCGACAGCGGTGAGCATCAGCAACTGCGTTGACGCGCAGTGTGCTCTCTGGCCGACGTCCCTCTCGGATGGCACGCCAACTTTCGCTGAAGCGTCCAACACCGAGAGCATCTGCTTGTGGGTTGCCGGCGAGGCTGCCGTCTCGAAAAGTGCCTTGCTGGACCATCAGTGGCAAGGCGCGCAGGGCGTGACCAACATCTGCACGGCGAGCAACGGCATCGTCGGCTCGTTCACGTATGAGAGGTCGGCCGCGGAGTGCGCCGCTGACAACCTGCCGCCTTCGTGCCCTCTTCTTCACGGCTCATACGACGGCAGCGCCCTCGCTACGGAGACGGGACGCGGCCTTGCTCTGGCGGTGTGGTACGACGAGACGGGCAAGGGATCGGACTTGTTCGTCGCGACCACGGCGACGAGCGTCAGGGGCTTCTATTGCCGAGCCGAGGGTACGAACATCACGCTCTGCTATGCGGAGCAGTACACGCTGGAGCGAAGCAACAGCGCGGCCGAGTGTTACGCGCACCTCCGGATGCGATCTTACGAGGTGATGATTGAGCTGCTTGCGGTTGTGTCCGCCATCTGGGACACCACCGGATACGCCAGTGCTCTCATCGCCTCCGGGGTCGCACAGGCGGCGGATGTGAGCACCTCGGCGGTGACAGTCAACTGGCAGCGAGAGGGTCGAATGCACCACTATGACGCCGTGACTATCCGTCTGACCGTAACGGTCGCGACCGCCTCGAGTGCGCATGCCACCAACGTGGCCAACGCCCTCTCGCCCGACATTGGCACCCCGGGCGCAGCCTCGTCCTTCTTTCGCACTCAAGGGCTACAGGTGCGCGTCTTGTCGATCGAGACTCCGCCGACCGTGCGTGTAATCGACGACGGCAGCGGTGACGAGCTTCGGTATCTGGTGCTGCTGCTGCTGCTCGTGCCGCTCGGGCTGCTGATATACTCATTCCATCTCAAATGCGCGCAAGGCGTCTGCCTTACCGACGGCAAGCCTCAGTTCGACGTCAAGACCCGAGGCCCAAACGCCCAGGCCGCATCAGGTCCAAGTGACTTATGAGGCCTAGGGCTCGGCGAGGCCAGGCAGGCCGGGCGAGGGCTAGAGGGAGGGGAGAAGCTGGAAGATCATGTGCGTGAGTGATCAACAAGAGCTGAGGAGAAGCACGCAACCAAGGGAATTACAACTTCTGAATGGTCAACCGGCAGCACTCGAGACAATCATGGCCGGTACGTCGATCGGTAACGATTGGAACACTTGCTTGACCCCGGGGGCGCCGCCCGGGGGGGCTCGCGGCTGATAATAGGCGGGGCGGGAGAAGGCGGGAGTGTACAGTCTACAGACGTCTACAGCTGTTAGTACATGTAGGTGAGTGTAGGTTACCCGTGCGAAGCGTGTAGGCGAGGCCGCGTCCGTGCCGGACGTACCGTACAATCGTGTTTTGGCATCGTGGGTGACTGTCCGGTTCCACAGCTCACACAAACATGATCTCATGAAACACATCACCGTCCGATCACGCCGTCCAAACAGTGTTCGACAGCCAAACACGCGTAAAGCTGCCGCTTCGCCCCACATGTTCCATTAGAGAGCGTACGCCTCTGAGCCAGCGTGCATCTGGCCCCACGGCCGCGCGCGTGTGCCGCCGCCGCAGTCGCGCCTAGGCCTCGTCGTCTTCTTCCTTGGCAGCCTCCTTCTTCTTATCACCGCCGCCGGCACTCTCCATCGCCCCTGGATCTGAGCAGTCAAGGGTGTACACGTCGCCGCCGATGGGCTTCGAGCCGTCAAAGCCCCCAAAGATGTGCAGCAGGGAGCCCACGAAATGCATCGAGTGTCGGCTTCGTGCCTCGGGGACCGGAGCCTCGACCGCAAGGTCGCGGAGGGCATACGTGGTGGCGTCGAGCAACCAAAAGTCGTTGAGCGATTTGAAGCCGTCGTAGCCGCCGAAGATGAAGACGTACCGGCCGTCCTTTGTGCACGCGGCCGCGTGCTGCGCGCGCGCCGTGATCGACTTGGAGCCCACCGGCGCCTCCATCTGAACCTTGGCCCACGTGGCGGAGGAGCAATCGGCACCCATCTCGAGCTTGTACGCGTCACTCATCACGCGGTCGGCCTTGTTGAAGCCGCCGAAGAAGAGGATGATGCCGCTCGCGCCGAGCATTGTCGCCGAATGCTTCACGCGGGGCGAGGGTGCCGGACCCTTGCAGGCCGGCCGCGACCAGCCCGCCGGGTCGTGAGACAAGATGAACAGGTCGTCGTACTGCTGCAGCGTGTCCATCCCGCCAAAGATGGCAATTTTGTCCTTCTTCGTGCCGAGGTACGTGGCCGAGTGACCGTAGCGTGGGGAGGGCGTCGTGCCGGAGCACTCCAGCTTCGTCCATCTGGGCACCGGAAACGTGGTCACGGGGTCGATCTCGACCACGCACTTCCACGCGTCGTTGACGCAGCCAATGTTGAGCGCAAATCCACCAAAGAGGATGAGTGTCGTTTGCTTGTCTTCTTCACCGATAGAGGTGAGGGAGGCCTGCGTCCGCGGCGCGGGCGGCGGGCCCTTTTCACCCTCCGCTTGCTCAGCCATTGCCACAAAGCCCTCGCCCGACGTCTGCTCGAACGAGTACATCGCGCCGCTGATGCCCGACCGTTGGCCGCCAAAAAGGAGCACACGCCTTGCGTCGCCCGTCGCGATCTGCGCGTCGCTGGCAGGAAATGCGACGGGCCCCATCTGCCCGTAGGAGGGAAGCTTGAGCTTCTCGAACTTGGCGGCCATGGCCCTCCCCAGCCGCAACAGCCGCCTTCGGGGAGCGCGTGAGTGAGAACGCAATCTGTGAAGCGCGCGTGTCGTGAACGTCTCCCCCTTGGTCCATGAACAGAGGTGCCTTTTCGTGCCTTCGCGTTTCATTTTGCAAACTCGTCGATTCGAACACGATAGGGACTCCTAAGATGGCCATCCCCGGTCGCCGCGAGGCCAAGGCGGCTCCATCTGCGTCGTCAGATGATCTCACGGACGCCCTCAACTCCCTGAGCCTCGCCCTGCCCACCAAAGAAGAGACAGTGCCCATCAAAGTCCCGCTCCGCGACTACCAGGCCGCGCTGCTGGCCGACTGCGCCGCCCTCTTCAAGGGAGGAGAGCGCGCGGTGCTCGCATACCTGCCGACCGGAGGAGGAAAGACGCGTGTGGGCGCGGCGGCAATTTCCGAGGCCTTGCAACGGTCGACGGCCGCTCGCTGCCTCTTCGTCGTCAACCGTCGCTCGCTTCTGGAGCAGACACGTGACGCGCTGGTGGAGCTCGGCTTCGCATGCTCGACGATTGCGCTCGTCAGCGGCGAGGGCGGTTCGAACTCCGAGCTCGATCGCGCGCGCGTGCACATCGCGATGGTCCAGAGCCTGCACGAGCGCTTCCGCGCGGCGCACTCCCTCTCGCAGTACACGCTCGCCGTCATCGACGAGTGTCATGCGGCGGCGGCGCCTTCCTACCTCGCGCTGCTGGCGGAGATACCGCGGGATGCGCGCGTGCTCGGCCTGACCGCGACGCCCTTCCGCGTGACGCCCGGTGCGAGCCTCAAGTCCGTCTTCCCAGTCGCCGCGTGGGGCCCTTCCGTCTCGCAACTCATCGCACGTCGCGTACTCGTGCCTCCTCTCGTCTACGGCCCGTCGCATACGATCATGCCTCCGCAGCCGCCCGCAGCCGCCGACTTTGATGGCGACGATGGCGACGCCGCCGACGCCGCTGACGCCGCCGTGCCACGTAAGACGGGGGATGCGCCCATGATGATGGCCCTCTGATGACCCTCTGATGGCCCTCTGATGGCCCTCTGATGGCCCCTCTCATGGCCTGATTGCGTCGCTCATCAGGTACGGCGGGGGATGCGGCGCAGCAGCGCGCGGCAGCAGCCTTCCTCGAGCAGGCCGTCGACAGCTGGTGCATGCATTCCCATCGGGTGCGCACCGTCGCCTTCTGCTCGTCGGTCGCGTCGTCCCGAGCACTTGCATGCGCGTTCGAGGCTCGCGGCGTGCGTGCCGCCCATGTCGATGGGAGCACGCCTGCCGAGGCACGCGCGCGCGCCTTCCACGGGCTGCACTCGCAGGCGCTCTCGGTCCTGTGCAACGTCGATGTCCTCTCAGAGGGCTTCGATGAGCCTCTGGTGGCTTGTGTAATGCTGCTGCGTCACACCAACTCGGCGCGCGTCTATGTGCAGCAGCTGGGTAGAGGGCTGCGCTCGGCGCCCAATAAGTCGCGCTGTGTCGTCCTCGATCTCGTCGGCTCCTCGTGGGCGCATGGGCCGCTTACCGGTCCGATCCGTTCCGACTACACGTGGGAGGAGACGGTGGCGGCGCGCGCGGCGACGGGGGGGCGCGCGGGCGGCGGCGGAGGCGGCGGCGGCGGCGGCGGCGGCGGCACGCGCAAGTTGCTACGCCGTTGCACGTGCGGCTGCCTCTTCCATCATGGGCTTGACACGTGTCCGGGCTGTGAGGTCGACGAGGAAGTGCCCGAGACGGCGGCGGCGGCGGCGGCGGCGGCGGCGGCGGTGGCTGCAACAGCTTCGGCGGCGGCGCCGTTCATGCCGCCGCCGAGTGGGAGCGCTCAGGACGGCGCCTCGTCGTCGGAGCGCTTTCGGATTCCGAAGGCTAAGGGCACGAGGCCGCAGGAACCGCCCACGATGGCGCTTCCGTCTGCTCGGTCGACGAAGGGGATGGCCACGACGCTGCCCGGCACGGCGCTGCCCGGTACGGCGCTGTCCACGATGCCGCCCACAACTACAACCACGACGGCAGGGCTGCAACCGACGCAGCTGACGAAACCGTCGCAGCTGACGAATCCGTCGCAGCTGACGAAACCGTCGCAGCTGACGAAACCTTTATCATGCACCGCGTCGTGCACGGCACTGTCCAGTGCCGCCACGGAGCCGACGAGCAAGCAGTCGACAGCGCGGCCAGCTGCGCGACCGGCACGGGATCCCACAGCATCGACGTCAAGCAAGGATCCCACAGCCTCGGCGGCAAGCAAGGATCCCACAGCCAGGAATCCCACAGCATTGGGGGCAAGCAAGGATCCCACAGCATTGGGGGCAAGCAAGGATCCCAAAGCATTGGCGGCAAGCAGGGATGCGGCCGCCAGGGCGGCGATGAGGGATCTGTATGCGCTGTACGCGTCCTCCTCCGACTCAGAGGCGGACGAGGCGGCGGAGGAGAGCGGCTCGCTGTCGAAGAATGGCCTGACGACGACGACGACGACGACGCAGCGCGCGGCGCTCGAGGCGGCGCTCGCGGAGGCGGAGGCCGTGCCCAATACGGCGTCGGGAGTGGTTTCGCACGAGAGCGACGATGTGCTCGCGGCGGCGCTGGGGTCGATGTCACTCAGCGTGCGTGGTGCGGCGGTAGCGGCGGTAGCGGCGTCTGCGACAGCGAGAGCGACGGCATCCGAGGCGGAGCCAGCCCCGGCACCCGTAGCGCCGGCCCCTGCATCACGGCCACCTCTCCGCGCCATGGACTCCGCCGCCACTAACGCAAGGCAAGGAGAGCGCATGGGAGAGCGTCCGCGATCCGCCGAAGGAGCTCTGGCCACCGGCCGTAACGGTATCGTAACGAAGGGCCTGACAAAGGGTCTTGGGCCGCCGGCGGTGGCGCGAGCGTCCTCCGCTCCGGCGGTGATTGTGTACGAGTAGCACGACAGGATTTATGATACAATTCGTACTAACGTCCCAGTAGGGACCCCTAGTATCCGAGGCCAACCGGAGCCCGCGTGTGCCGCACTGGTGTCGCGATGGGCTTCCGCGATGCCGGCGCACTGGTCGTGCGTGAGTGCTGGGAGACCACCACAAGTACATGCCCCATGCCGCACGCCGCATGCACAACCGGGAAGAGCCGACTCGTTTACCTTGCGTGCATCGATTTGATGGCCTCCAGCCGCGAGGACTCCATTCGGTTGCCCTTTTCGAGCACCAGCACGTCTCCCACGTGCAGCGTGCGGCCCATGTGCGCGTCAATCTCCAGATCAAGCCGGACCGTGTCGCCTTCCAGTGTGAAGAGGTTTAGACGTTGCGGTGATCCAAGGAGCTTGCCCTTGTCGAGCCGCAAACCAGCCTGCCCCGCCGCGCTGACAATCAGCGCTTCGACGGGCTTGTCCACATTGAAGTACATCCACACTGATCGCGCATTAGTTTCCTCCGGGTAGACGATGCCAAAGACCACCCGCTTTGCAGGCGGAATGTTCTCGTCCCCGATGGGCTTCGACTGCTTGTTGCTGAAGGCCAGCGTGTTGATCGGTTGAGCGGACGCGTTGCTGCCTCCTTCCTCGGAGGACTGACAGCAACCCATTGTGCTCTTTTCTCGAGCTCTTTCTCGAGCCCATTTATGTCAAGTTTACTACAAGTTTACACGCGCCGTTACGGGCACATTGTTTCTCCGCCACGCACGTTTCACGCGTCTAGTGGGCTCAACCCGTGCGGAAAATGAGCCCCTCCTCCTCTTCCTCCTCGTCCTCCTCCTCTCCCTCGTCCTCTTCAACTTCGGCCTCCTCCGCATCCTCTCCGTCATCCTCGCCCACCTCGTCCTCGTCCTCCTCGCCGTCCTCCTCGCCGTCGTTTCTCACGCCTGCGCCCACTCCAGCCATTGCCACCTCCTCCTCGCCCCCCTCCTCACCCTCCTCGCCCTCCTCGCCCTCCACGTCCTCCTCCTCCTCGCCCTCCTCCTCCTCGCGTCCTCGCTTCGCCCCTCTCTGACCCAAGCCCGCCTCGTCTGCGCCCAACATGGCGCCCACGCCCACGAGCACGCGCTCCGCGCCAACGTGTCCAGCGGCGAGGTCCTCTTCCTCCTCCATGTCGTCCTCCATGTCGTGAACGTCGTCCCCAAAGATTCCAAACGCCAACGGCGCCGCCGCCGCCACGCCTTCCACTAGATCATCCGAGGCTGCCGAGATGCCTTCCACAAGGCCATCCGAGGCCGCCGAGATGCCGTCCACAGCCCCCACCGCTGGGAGCCCTCCAGCCGTTGCCGCCAGGCTGCCTCCTGCCGCCTCAACCGGCAACCGCAGCGCGCCTCGGCCCAAATGAGCATGCATTCGGCTCTCCATAGCGGCGGGTGGCGGCACGGCAGCCGTGGTACCCTTCACAGCTACACTCGAGGCCCGCGCCGTGCCGGGCGCGATGCCCACGACGGCGCTGGGCGTGTAGGCAGCGGCGGCGGCGGAGGAGGTGGGCGGAGGTGCTGAGTGCTGCAACAGGGCCCGCGAGGTCGGCTGACCAAGCGCGTGGGTCGACGCGGCCGTGGGATCGCTCTGGGCCTTGGCTAGGGTTTGGAGGGATTGCTTGAGGAGCCGGCGGAGGTTCTCGATCGTTGATTGCGAGTACCATCCGAATTTCTCATGAGGGCGCGCCGGACCACTGCCGCTGCCACCGCAGCTGCCGCCACCGCTGCCGCCACCGCTGCCGCCGGCGGGCTGCGGCGGCAGAGCAAACTCCGGTGCAATCTCCTCGTGGACCAGCTGCACGAGCTCGTCTCCTTTGAAGTCGCACATCTGGAAGTACACGTGGCGCTGTGTCGGCAGATTCTGATCTCCCGGCACCTGGCCGCGTGCCCACGACGGCGCCTCCCCCTCGTCCCCCTCGTCTTCAGATGCGCCGCCTCCCTCGGGCGCCGTCGCGGGCACATCGCCGGTCGCACCTCGGCCGTCGGCTGCGCTGCTGCTGCTGCCGCCGCCGCTACCCGCGCACTCAGCTGCGCCGCCGCCCACGCCGCCGCCGCCCGCGCCGCCGCCGCCGCCGCCGCCGCCCCCTCCCCCGCCGGCGCCGCCATTGCCAGCCGCCTGGGAGCCTCGGCTGGCGACCGCTTGGCGAAGGCGCGCGGGAGCACCGATCCTCGAGCGCTCGCTTTTACGTGGCACGAGTTCGTCAAACTCGGAGGGCAGGCGCATGTCGAGCACCTGGTAGATCCGCGCGTCGGGCGAGGCGCGTGGGTCGTATCCAAAGGCGATCCAGCACATGCGCCACGGGCCCGAGGCAAAATAGTACGCGAGTTGGGGTAGCCGGAAGCGGAGACGCTCCTCCGTCAGGTAGAGTGCGCTGGGCAGCGAGGCCCGTAGGGCCTGGCGCGACCAGATGGGGCGCAGGGCGAACTTGGCCTTCATCGCCACAAAGAGCTCATCGTGCGGGTCGATCGTCCTGGCAATCGCCTCCGGCGGAGCGAGGGGCGTCGGGTCCGTACCAAACTCGACACGCTGTCCAAAGTGCATCGGCACCGCACGGCCCGCCTGCGCGCGCCGACGGCGCGGCGGGATCGGGCCGCCTGCGCCCGCAGCGCGCGTGCTCGCCGCCTTGGCGTGCGGCGCGCTCGTCACGGCGCTAGAGGCCTCGGGCGCGCCTTGCGTACCCACACGAACGTTCGCCCGTTGGCTGCGCGGAAGGTACTCGAGCGGCGTGTCGTACATCGAGAAGAGCGCGGGCGGGATACGCAGCGCGTGGGCCTCGAGCGGGCGCAGGCTCTCGACGAGGTCAAAGGGCTCGTTGGCCGCGCGCGGGCTCACGTCGAGCGCGGCGCGCACCGCGCCGTCGCTCACGTACTGGTAGTCCGCCAGCCCTTCGAAGCGGTAGCTCGACGCGACGGTGCCGATCACCTCGGCGGTGATCGCCTCGCCAGCGGTCGTGGAGCCCGGCCGGCGCGTCACCTTGAGGAGGAAGCCCGGCGTCGGCGCGAGCACGCCAAAGAGCGGGTGCGAGAGCGGGTCGTCAGGCCGCAGGAAGCACTCCATGCAGTCGCTGTTGGAGGCGCTCGCCCGCGCGATCGCGGGCAGCCCGCCGAGCATGCGCATTCCGCGCTCGGCGTTGACGACGTAGCAAGGGTGCTCGACCGCGAGCAGTGGGCGCGATGGCACGCGCAGCCGCACGGCGCCGTCCTCGACCGGGGTAGCCATTACGGCGTGGTAGAAAGGGCCTGTTAATTCACACCGGCTCGCAGGAGGGGCGTGGACCTCCAGGTGTATAGGTGTGGGACGAGCATCATCGTGTGTGAAGTGGGGGGTTCGAAGCAGGAGCTCGGCTCCACCCACGCAGGGTCTACATTGCGCGCCGTTTCGGCCATCGCGCGCATCGGGATTGCGGAATGTTCCAAGTAGCAAATTGGGTCTGATATTCCAACGGGCCTAACGCCTACGACACGCCGACGACTGACATAGTCCACTTGATCTCCACTCGACCCAGCACTCACTTACTTCTTCTTCTTGCTCCCGCCCTTTTTCGCCTTGCCCTTTGCCGGCGTCCGTGCGCCGACAGCACCGTCCAGAGGCGCACCCGCCGGCGCCACCTCCGCTGCGGGTGCTGGCACATCCATCGTGGTCGGCGCCGGAGGCCTAGGCGCCACCGGCGGCAGCACGCCCGCGTCCTCGAGCTGCGCATTCAGACTGATCGCCTGCGCCTTCCCGAGCGCATTCGCTTCCTCTAGGAAAGCTCGTGCGCCTGCGAACAGCCCTCCACTGTCCGCGCCGGTGACCGTCGCCGGCTCCTCGGCTGGAGGGGCTGCGGCCGGGACGCGCGGCGCCGCCGAGGGCGCGGCCGCCTTCGGGCGGGCAGGTGCGCTCCGTGGCTGCGCTCCGAAACCACCTGCGCCGGGCATGGCGCCACCCGGCACGAGGACCTTCTTGGCGCGTCGCTGGAGGCGGTTGGCTCCCTCGGTGGCGCCTCCAGTGCGCCGGCGCTTCACCTCCTCCCAGATGCGCGCGATGTTATCGCGCTTCGTCTTCTGCTCCTGCTGCCACGCCCACGCCGAGGTGCCGCCGACCAGCACGTCAACCACGAGAGTCACGACCGGGCTGCCAAAGAGCATGACGTCTCCGAATTCGTACTGGCCGCTGAGCGTGGCAATCGCTGCGCCGGCCGTGGCAGCACTCACAGTGACGCCCACTGCGGCCGTGGCGAGCCTGTACTTGCGATTTGGAGTCGCATTGTCCTCCGCCTGGATCACCTCGGGTGGCGCAGGGTCGTCATCGCTGGCAAGCCGCACGATGCCCGACCGAGCAGGAGCGTGCGTTGCAGCATGTGCGTGCACGTGCGCTGGCACTGTGCGCGGCAGCGACAGAAGGAGCGATTGCGTCGAGGCGAAGAAGAAGCCAAGGAAAGTGAGCACCCTCATCTTGCCGCGAGATATTTTCGCAACACGTCAAGCGATGGGCCGCAGTCCTTCTGCCCCCGAGGTAGGCATGATTGTGGGACTGGATTTTGTTGAACATGGAATCTAAGATTCCGCATCCGCCGCCCGCGATGGTGCACGATCTGACTTTTGCCGCGCCTCCGCCGCCGCCGCCGCCCCTCGCGATGGATTCGGTGTTCAGGATGGCGCCGTCGACGCCGGCAGTCCTGCGCGTCGAGCCGCAAAGGGCACCTGCGGGCGCGTTCACTGAGGACGAGCAGGCGGCCGTCGATGCGCTAAGAAACAAGATTGAGGCAACGATAGATCAGACGGGCGATGATGGCATGGCCACGTGGAGCGAGGCAGCGCGAGCGGAAGCGATGGCGCACCTGGATGACTTTACGATCCAACGCTTCATCGTGGCTCGGCCCGCCAGTCTCGATGCTGCCGAACTGATGTTTCGGAACGCGATGCACTGGCGGGTGAGCAAGGGCATCAACAAAATATTTGTGGAGCTGCACCCGCTTGCCACGCCGAGCGCCAAGCATGCCGCTGCTCGTGCGTATAGCACAGGTGGCTTAGGCGGCCTCGACAAGGCAGGAATTCCCTACTTTGTGATGCGCATCGGCCGTGCAGACCTGGCTGGCTTCTCACGGCAACCTCGGCTGATGGAGCTGATGATGGATTCAGCGGCAGCTAACCTGGAAGGCATTTTCAGGACGGTGCGAGTCTGCTCAGCCCTCGCCGGCAGTTTCGTCAAATGCCTACTGATCCTCGACATGGCGGGGCTCTCGTTCTCCACCATCCGGCACATCGGCACCATCAAGAGCCTGATCGCGTTTGGGCCCGAGTATTTCCCCGAGGGGGTGTCCAAGGTATTGATCGTGAACGCGCCGCGGCTCTTTGCGGGCGCGTGGTCGTTGGTATCGCCGCTGCTCCCCCAACGCAGCCGCGACAAGGTGAGCATCTGGAGCTCCAGCCAGTCGCTCACGGCCATGCTTGAGCGCGTCGACCGCGCCGAGCTGCCCGTGTTTCTCGGCGGAGGGCAGCCGGAGGAGCGATGCCTCGTGGCTCGCGCGGAGCCCGTCCCATCGGAAGAGGTCCTGTTTTAGACGTCCTGAAATTAGGATTCGACCGTTCCCTTCGGTTCAGCCGTTTCATATGCGCGCAGGACGCTGTCGATACCGGTAAAAAGACACCGGGGGGAGCCGGGACACACACGGGACACCGGTACGCGCGGAATCCGACAAGCCTCAAATCGGCTTCACCATGGTCGACGACGATGATGGACTGGCGGCGACGGCCGAGGCGGCCGAGGCGGCGGAGGCTGAGGCAGCTCCGGCGGCGGCGGCGGAGGCCGAGGCGGCTGCGGGTGCGGCGGAGGCGGAGGCTGAGGCGGCGGCGGCTGAAGCAGTGGCCGCCGAGGCGGCATCGGCTGAGGCGGCTGCCGTGGCAGCGGAGGCGGAGGCGGCTGCCGTGGCAGCGGAGGCGGAGGTGGCGGAGGCGGAAGCTGAGGCAGCTCCGGCTGCTGCTGCGGCGGCCGAAGCGGCGGAGGCGGAGGAGGCGGCTGCGGCTGCGGCGGCGGCTGAAGCAGTGGCCGCCAAGGCGGCATCGGCTGAGGCGGCTGCCGTGGCAGCGGAGGCGGAGGCGGCTGCCGTGACAGCGGAGGCGGAAGTGGCGAAGGCGGAAGCTGAGGCAACTCCGGCTGCTGCTGCGGCGGCCGAAGCGGTGGAGGCGGAGGAGGCGGCGGCTGAGGCGGCGGCGGCGGCGGCTGAGGCGGCAGCGGCTGCGGAAGCGGCTGCGGCAGCGGCTGCGGCAGCGGCGGCGGCTGAAGCAGTGGCCGCCGAGGCGGCATCGGCGGAGGCGGCTGCAAAGGATGCGGCAAAGGCCGAGACAGCAGCCACAGAGGAGGCGGAGGCGGAGGCGGAGGCGGAGGCAGAGGCAGCTCCGGCTGCTGCTGCGGCGGCGGAGGCGGCGGAGGCGGAGGCGGAGGCGGCGGCTGAAGCAGTGGCCGCCGAGGCGGCATCGGCGGAGGCGGCGGCTGAAGCAGTGGCCGCCGAGGCGGCATCGGCGGAGGCGGCTGCAAAGGATGCGGCGGAAGCCGAGACAGCCGCCGCAGAGGCGGCGGCGGCGGCGGCAACGGCGGCGGCGGAGGCGGCCACGGCGGCGACCGCGGCGGAGGATGCCGATAAGGCAGCGGCCGAGGCGGCGGAGGTGGAGGCAGCAGCAGCATCGGCCGCGGCGGCAGAGGCGGAGGTGGCGGAGGTGGCGGCGACGGCCGCGGCGGAGGCGGCAGAGGCGGAGGCAGCGGCTGAGCGCGGCTCGCCGGTCTCGCAGCTGATCCGGGCCAGGAGTGCCGAGGACCAGGCGGCAGCAACGGAGCCGGCGGCAGCGGAGCCGGCGGCAATGGGGCCGGCGACAGTGGAGCTGGCGGCACATGAGATCATCCGGAAAGACGCCATCGAGACGGCCGCGGCGACTCGCGTGCAGTCGGCCGAGCGCGGTAGAAGAGCCAAGGAGGAAGCTAAAAAGATGGCCAAGGAGATGAAGGGCCAACCTGTAAAACCGGCTGAAGCTCGCGCCTCTGTATCTGCCCTGCGAAGGGATTTGCTCGCTGCTCAGCTGCGCAACACATTGCTCAGCATCAACCACGGCACCATGGATCGCCCACGCACCTCAGGCTCGATAGGTGGCTCGAAGGCAGATTCGGGTCTTGTCGGTGTTCGGGTCTTGTCGGTGGCGACGCGCAATGCGACGCACGAGTTGCTCGAGCGCGCGCGCACCTCCTTGCAGGCGGATGAAGATGGGGCGTTCACGAAGCGCTCTGCGCGCCTCATTCAGAACCAGGAGCGCCTCGGGCGGCTCTCACACATGGACTCGGTAGACCGCGCCGTGCGACGGCACGAGAAGCAGACGGTGCTGCAACAGAATCAGCACCGTTACAAACAGCAGTGGGAAACCGAGACGGCGATGAAGCTCGCGCGCGAGACGATGGTCGGCGCCATGCGCACCAACGCGGTACGACCCGTCCTGACCTCGGCGTCATCATTGCACCGCTCGCCCTTGTCCCCGACCCGCTCGGCTCGTCGGCACCGCGTGCACCATGAGCGGTCCCTCTCGGCCGATGCCTCCGCCGAAGCTCTTACGTTACGCGTGATCATGCCTCCATCGGACAAGAAGCCACACGTCCAGATGCTCCCCAAGACGATCCGTGGTGCCCGCCGACTACAGAGCGCTAGCAACCTGCCGCGTGTGCTTTCTAAGGAGCGACTGGTGGCTTTGGCATCCAACCCGGCCATCCTACCGACGGTCCTCTTCTCTTTGTTGATGCAATCGCCCCACGGCTCACGGCCGTCAACCTCACCGAGCTCGACACGCCGCAAATCCGTGCTGTCTTACCCACGGCCGTCAACCTCACCGAGCAGATCCCATCACAACTCCCTCGACGCAACACGGCCGTCGACTTCGCCGAGCACGACAAGCCGTGAACGCAGACCGAGCATGAGCCAGCATAGCCAAAGAAGGGCACGGCAACCATCAGCCAGCCGCAAGCCCGATGGCGACCTCTTAGGAGGCGCGAAGGATACCGTGTACCAGCGCTTGGGCAGTGCTTCCTTGCATGCATCCTCCTCCGGGACGGCTAAAGACTTAGGACCGTGGGATGCACTGTGACGCGCCCGGTTTCCGGGTTTCCGGGGGCGGCCACTCCTGTCCGTTCGTTTCGAGTGATGGGGATGCGGCGCGTGAGTGTCAGAGTCAATCAGTTACACTGGGGGAGGTTCGAGGAGTGTTTCACTTGGGCAGGCACTGTGGA
>PJAB01001171.1:0-16601 GCA_002887195.1 Chrysochromulina parva
CTGTGCAAGGTGATGCTCAAGCGCAGTGCAACCTCGGGTTCATGCACGCGCAAGGGCGCGGCGGACCCAAGGACGAGGTGGAGGCGCGGCGGCTGTATGGCCTCGCGGCTGTGCAAGGTGTTGCTCAAGCGCAGTGCAACCTTGCGCTCATGCACGAGGACGGGCTCGGTGGACCCAAGGACGAGGCGGAGGCGCGGCGGCTGTATGGCCTCGCGGCTGCGCAAGGTGATGCTCAAGCGCAGTGCAACCTCGGGCTCATGCACGCGCAAGGGCGCGGCGGACCCAAGGACGAGGTGGCGGCGCGGCGGCTGTATGGCCTCGCGGCTGTGCAAGATGTTGCTCAAGCGCAGTACAACCTCGCGCTAATGCACGGGGACGGGCGTGGCGGACCCAAGGACGAGGCGGAGGCGCGGCGACTGTATGGCCTCGCGGCTGCTCATGGTCATGCTAAAGCGCAGTGCGTCCTCGCGGTTCTGCACGCCGACGGGAGTGATGGGCCCAAGGACGAGGCGGAGGCGCGGACCGTCGGTGCCTCCGAACGGCGCCAGTAGCAGCAACGAGCATCAATCTCCTCAGCAACAACGAAAAACCGACCGGCGAGGGTTTGTTGGCGAGAGCGGGGTGTGCTTGGCTGACCATGTCAGCTTCACTAGCTCCAAGAGCGACGCAGTCGCAGAGACCAGATTGTGTGCCAGTCTAACTTGTTCGCAGTGAACTCAGATCTCAGTCTAGTCGTGCGCGGTGGTCGCAGTACCGGAGCGGTGCTGCGCGCGTACGCGGAGTCGCGCACGGCGCGGGTGGCGGGAGGTGTTAGTAGATCGAAGACTCCGGAGTCCGGTGCGTGAAAGCTGGTAGTGCTGTGCCCGCATAGGCCCCAGGGGCCCCACACTGCGGGACCGCCGGGAATGGCCACTTTGTCTGTGTACTGTGACTGAATTTCACTGAATAGAGAATACTGAACTTGGCAAGTCCCAATGTATCTACCGCTTCAAACAACCCAACCCGAGACCATGCCCGAGACAGTTATAGAGTTCCTCTGAGCGCCCCCCGTGCACTAGTATGCACCTAACGAGGAGCTGAAAGTGTGCAGATCTCAAAGGACGGCTCCGCTCCACTCGGTCAACACAGTACCGTGACGCGTGAGTGTACTCGCTCACAGCCCCCCCGCAAGGCGCTCACATGAGGTCCGAGAGGTGGGGAGTTTTGGTGATGGTGTCTTTTTGTCGTTCCAGTCAGCGACCCTTATGACCACACGTGCAATGGATTCTTCACCAAGCCTCCTCCTGCGGTTTGAGCGCCGCCCGTATCAAGTCCATTCGCCGAGCTACCTCTCGGCTGACGGGGTCATCGGCGGTATCGCGCGTACCGTCACCGGTCCCGGCCCCGATCCCGATGCTGTCCTCCTCTGAACCACACCCTGCGTCCAGGCCATCCATGGCTGCGTCGCCCACCGCAGCACTCGCATGCGCCATCGTACTCGTGGGCGATGTGCACGAGGCGAATACCGGCTCCGAGGGCTGCATGCAATTCGCGACCTCTTCACAGACCTCTTCACAGACCTCCTCAAAGTCGTCCTCATGGAGCAGTTCATCGTCGGCCCAAGCGTCTGGCTCGAATGCATGCAGCTCTTCCGCGTACCGACCCATATCGGGCATACCGGTACAAAGTGCCGACCCAAATCGGGCAGTGGGCATCGCGCGGACACGAGCAGGCGGCGGCACGAACTCGGCTTCCTGGGTAGGCCACTCGCGTTGCTCGGCGGCTTCCTGGGTAGGCCACTCGCGTTGCTCGGCGGCTTCCTGGGTAGGCCACTCGCGTTGCTCGGCGGCTTCCTGGGTAGGCCACTCGCCCTCGCCTGTGGCCCCCTCCTGCGGCCCTTGCGCCTTCGCTGCACTTGGGTCCTCCATGCAGGCTGCCTCGGCCCTCTTTACGGCCCTCCTCACGGCCGCATCGATGATTGTCTCGACAATCTCGGCTGCCGTCGGCCATGCCACCGCCCCTGACTGCGCAGCGACGGCCGCCGCCTCCGTGGCCACGGGGCTGTGCGAGATGCAATCTCGGTGCGCGAGATGCGATCTTGTGGCCTCCGTGGACACGAGGCGAGCCTCCCCCGTGGCCATAGAGAGAGTCTCGAGAGCCACCTCGATAATCTTACCCGCCTGCGTCACTTCCTGCTGACCTCTGATGACCGCTGATGGCCGCTGATGGCCGCTGATGCCCCCCTGCGTCACTTCCTGAGCCGCCGCGAACGCCTCGTCCAGCGCGCGATGGCGCGGTGGCGGCGGCTTTCGCTCGTTCCTCTTCTCGACAGGCGACATGGACGACGGCGTCGGAGGCACGTGCACTCGCATAGCACGCTGGCCGTAGACTGTCTTGGGCGGCGGCGGCGGCGGCGGTGGCGGCGGCGGCGCCTTAGCTTTCGCCTGGACGGAGGCAGTGTACATACGTTGCTCGAGCTCGAGAGCGGAGAGAGGCGCACGAGATCGATCCGAGGGCACTGCATCCACCCAGGGCGGCGGCGCGTTGGGCGGCGCGTGTGCAGCCGAGCTCGCAGGCCGCGGAGCGTACACGACGTGCACGAGCTCCCTCGAAGCCTCCTGCCGTGCCCTCGCCCTCTGATGCACAGTCCGCAAGACCGCTTGCCGCCCGCGAGGAGGATGCGTCCCCTCTGGTGAGGCGACTGCCGCGGGCAACGACGTGGCCGACACCGCAGTGGCGTGGGTTGCGGCCGCTTCCTTGCCCCGAGCCGCCGCTGCGGCGCGCTGAGCCGCTGCCCGGGCGAGTCTCGCCTTGCGCTCGGCTTTGAGAGCTGCGAGCTCCGCGTCTGCCGCCGCCATGCGAGCCCCGCCCTGGGGTTCCGCTGCGGCCTGCGCGTCACCACGCTGGCTCCGGGCGAGTGACACTGGCGAGTTGGGCACCGGACCGTCGAAGGCGAGCACGAACTCGTGCCCCTGACGCAGCACACGGACAGCGCTGGTTCGCGGGGCCAACCCACCACCGATCCCAGGCGGCGGCGCACGACATTCATGCACACCGCGCACGTCGGCAAATATCTTTTGCGCATGCGTGACATGGGCAAATCTGGCGTCGGAGCCTCGCAAACTCGCGGCGTCCTTGAGCGAGGCAAGCGTTACGCGCCAGTTCCGACGCTCGTCGGCAGTTACGGTGGCAGCATCTTCCGGTCGAGCTGTGGCTCGTACGCGCTGCAGCCACTCGGCCAGCTTCAAGCGATGCCCAGGAAACGGATGGATTGCGTCAATGAGCGCCTCGGTCGTGGCCGCATCGAGCGCCAGCAGTTGGTGTGGGCTGACGCACGAGAGCTCGTCCGTGAGGCGCGACAAATACTGGCTCAGGCCGGCGCGGTCTAGCGACTCGTGCAGCGCCGATGACATGTGGACGGAGCGCAGCTGCGGAGCGTTGCTCTGGGCCCGCCATCATCAATTTCACACTCACACCCTCATCGGCGCCCAGCTGCCTGGCCTCCTGCCAGTGGTCATGTAAGCGCCCCCCACCGGGCGCGCTCGCACGAGCGCCGCTGTACTGTGTCGACCCGTTTTTAACTTCACACATACCTCACTTCCGGACTTCGGTCTTTGTCTCCTTCTTGAAGCTTGTAAATCCGGAAAAGTGATAGGTAGGTGTCGAGTTTCTAACCATTGGCTGTGTTGTCACGCGAGAGAGCCACGACAGCTGCGGGGCCGGTGGTGAGCACAGTCATGAATGCTTGATCGGATTCGGCGTCGTAGGATTTGGCATCGCCCGAGATCACGTGCACCAGCAGCTCGGAGCCAGATACCATCATGCCGGCGAATGAGACGAACCCATTCTCGGACTCCTCCCGCCGAGCCCTCCACTCTTCGTCTTCATAGGCATGGACTTCCTCTCCCTGCAAGTCGAGCATGACGACCTTAAACCTGCCTTCTTCATAAGGCCAGATGGCCTCGCCCCTGCTGAAGAACAGATGGTCCCGAAAGAAACACAAGTCCCGCAGCTGCTGCCACTCGCCTTGCAGCACCCGCAGCGGCTCGCCTGTGAGTGTGAACACCCTGATGGCACCCAGCGGAGACGTACTGTGGATGTACGGCTCCGAGACGTACACCGCACCGTTGCCCACCGCCAATGCACCTGAAGTCCGCCCCCCGCCGACGAAGAACTCGAAGCGCTTCTCGAGCGTGCTCGCATCGAGGGCCACGACCTTGCTCCAATAGGCTCCATGGTCACCTCCGAAGCAAAGTGCGTACAACGTATCGTCCGGTCCGAAGGCCATGCCGCTCACTCGATCCGTGGCGGGGTCCGTCCATCGGGCAAGCTGCTCACCCGTGGCGCCATCCAACAGACGGAGCTCCGCCTCGGTGTCTTGTGGGGGAATGCTATCACTATGCCCAGCGAGATAGACCCCGGCGGGCGTGGCCGCCATGCGGTTGATCGTCCCACCCACCCTGAAGCTGCGGAGGCAGCTCATCTCGTCGTTGAGTACCTTCACCTCGTGTTCATGGAACGAGTAAGCAAAGAACGTCTTCGGCACACCAGGTTCGGACAGAACTGTGAGCTGGTCTTTGCTGGCCGGCAGCAGGCCATACTCGTCCGGGATGGGGAAGGAAGAGAGGTGACGGAGCCGGCACCGCCTCTCGGAAGTTGCTTGCCACGCCTGCTCCCAAGCCTTGCACACACTTGCCACAGCTCCATGCCTGATTTTCAGGTGCTCCATGATCGGCACTAGCAGGTCGGCCGACGTTAGGACGCTCGTGACTGCCCAATGCGGAACGGGATCATACTCCGCGGTGGCCTTGTCGACTGCGGCGCACATGCGAGGGCTCGCCGCGCACGCCTCGGCCACGAGGCTGATCAGTACGTTGGGCGGCAGCCGCTGGAGGCGCTCCGCGATCCGGTCGCTTGACGCGGACGGCGCCATCCGCGGAGGCGCGGCTACGGGAACCAGCACGTAGAAGTCCTGGCCGGCCCTGAGGCCCTGAGGGATTGTGACCTTCAGGCTTTCCAAAATGAGCTCCATGCCGCCCTGCATGCCCGCTGGCACGGGGACTGCAATCTTCCGCATTGTCGTTTTGGACATGGATGCTATCACGGCTCAGCGTGAGGCGGTAGCGGCTCCACACCTTCCGAGGCGTACCTTCCTCTTAAGCGCCGTCGCGGGCATGTATTTGTCGACGGGAAGATACCGACTAGGTCCCCGACGCACGCCGGTGTGTGCCGAGTGTGGTGAAGCAAGCTGGTTTGTCGAAACACGGAACTTGCAAGGGGGATTTACTTGCCATGTGTCATGGATCGGATTACGCCTGTGTGTCGGAGCGTCGAGGTACGAGGATCTCATCTCATCTCATTCTCTTCGGATACTAATGACTCTGTATCTGCGGATACTACATTTCATATTATTAAATACGTCCTGTCGTTCCGACTAGTGACTACCTCAGTCCTCTAGCTGCCTCAGTCCCAGCGCTCAGTCCAAAGTATAGGCTCTCTCAACTTTTTGCCATCAAGAAATCAACAGCTCAGCCTGGTGCGTGTGCGATGATCTGCGCATTGTTCTGCAGCAGCTGGCTATCCGGCCACATACTGACTCCTCGGCTGAACACGGTGCGCGCCTCCGTGCCACGACCCGAGCTAGCCAGGAGGAGTGCAAGGTTGTTGTACAGATCAGCATGGTAGACCGGGTCCTGCTTCAGCAGAGCGCGATAGAGGGGCTCGGCCTCCGCTATGTCGCCCTTCCGGTGGCTCGCGAGCGCAGCCTCCCACATCAGTTTCAAGGCGTTGCGGGCTTCGGGGTTAGGAGAGACTGCGCTGTCCTCGCCCGCTTGAGCATCATCGGCTTCCCGACCCTTGGTGCTCGCTTTGTGCCGGGGCCTCCGACCCTTGGTGCTCGCTTTGTGCCGTGGCCCCTGCCGTGGCCCCTGTCGTGGCCCCTTGCTGATTGCCGTAGCAGCGGATGTTGAATGAGCGCCGCTGATTGAGCCGCCGTCCGGAGCGAATGGGTGCCGGCGTACCTGATGAGGGAGGTCATCAGACCTGATTGAACCACCACCCGGAGTCGATGGGTGTTGGAGTCGTTGCCGGAGCAATTGGCCCGTCGACTGGAGCAAGGCGCTCTGTGGGTGAAGCGTCGAGCCTCGCTGCCACGTGGCGAGCGCGGCAGCGAGGCGACCGCTGTCCGCGTAGAGCAGCGCGAGATTGTTGTGGAGATCGTCCAACAGCGGATTCGACTTCTCGGCGCGCTTGTACCTGATGAGGGAGGCCACCAGAGCCGATGAGGGAGGTCATTAGAGGCCATCCATCGCAATCTGCGGCGACTCGTGGTATCAGTGGTGGGGCCAGGGGGAGTCTGGTTCGTACTGCTGCTCCGCAATCCATGGTCAACATAGGCCATCAGGAGCCATCAGAGGCTCGTACAGCTGCTCGGCTTGCTCAAGGTCGTCCCTGGATGCTCGGCGACGGTGCAGCGCCGTGGCGAGTTTGAACAGTGCCTGGGGCGATGCCTCGCCTCCCCGTCTGCCACGGAGTGCATTGAGCTGCTGGTCGAGAACGACGGCGCGGGAGAAGAGCGCCACGGCAGCGTCGAGGTCGCCTTGCTGGCTCTTGAGGCTGCCCAAGTTGAGGATCGCGTACCTGATGAGGGAGGCAATCAGAGGCGATCAGGCGCAATCTCCCTTGGGGCGGCGTACCTGATGAAGGAGGCCCTCCGAGAGGATGAGGCAGGCCATCAGGGCCGATGAGGCAGGCCATCAGGGCGGATAAGGCAGGCAATCAGGGCTGATGAGGCAGGCAATCAGGGCTGATGAGGCAGGCCATCAGGGCTGATGAGGCAGGCAATCAGAGCTGATGAGGCAGGCAATCAGAGCTCAGTAGGATGAGGCAGGCCATCAGGGCCGATGAGGCAGGCCATCAGGGCTGATTAGGCAGGCCATCAGGGCTGATGAGGCAGGCCATCAGAGCTCAATAGGATGAGGATGGCGTACGTGTCGGTTGCGTCGCGCTGGATGAGCGACTCGAAGAGACGCTCCGCCTCCGCAGCGCACGCAACGCAGCCCCGGCTCTTGGACTGCCACATGAGCTCGGTGCCGAGATTGTTGCGGCCACGCACGCTCTCGGGGTAGAGCGAGGTCACCTGATGAGGGATGCAATCGAGAGGCCATCAGAAGCAATCAGAGGCCATCACGGCAAACTTGATGAGCATCTGGGTCACCTGATGAGGAAGGCAATCAGAGGCTCTCAGACATTGGCACTGAGAGGCACTGGGAGGCACTCACAGGCACTCACAGGCACTCAACAGAGCGAAGGTCACCTCACGCCACACCGCCTCGGTCGAGTAGAAGGTTTGGTTGCGCAGTCGGCTGACCGCGCACCACCAAGCCACCAAGCCGAAGAAGGTCGAACGCACGAAACCACACGCAGGCTTGGACGGAAATGCTGAGTGGGCAGCGGCGGCCGCGGCGGGTGATGAGTGGACGGTGGTGGCCGCGGCGGGTGATGAGTGGACGGTGGCGGCCGCGGCGGGTTCGCGTACAGTGGGGTCGTGCATACGATCGGCGATGGTTGCCAGATGGACTGAAGCAAGGACCATGCATACGTAGAACACGGACGAGCCCACGTACGATCGCCGCTCGACGTACACGTCCGAAGTACGTGCCAATGATGAGGGCAGCAGGCTGATGCAGAGCCATCCCATGCCCGCGAGCACCAATGTCTCCGCGACGCCGCGTATGCGTGCGCGCACCAAGGCCGAGATGACCATGAGAACGAGCAGCAGGAGCACCGCCGCCGCCGCCAAGTTCGCGTCCCATGTACCACACACGTCGTCTTGCAGCACGTGGTGGTCGATGGCGAGCCGCACCGGTACGAGGAGCGTCGTGCCGGTACGCACCCAGGCATACGGCTGGGACCCCCAGTAGCAAGCGAGATCAGACCAGCCGTCGCCCCCCGGCCTCGAGATGATGAGCTCGGCGTCGCCCACCTGCCCAAAGAAGGTAGCTCGAAAGAGCACATAGGCCGAGACGAGCACGTACCCGGGCAAGTGCACGAGCACGACACGCCCGATGGCGGTGGCGGCCGCGTGAGCGCTGATGCGCGCGCTCGGCCGTGCGGTGGACGTCCACGTAGTGCGCGGAGGGAGCTCGATTAGGACGAGATGCAGGAAGGAGAGGCACACGGGTACCACGAGCGCGAGCTGCTTGCAGAGGAGCGCGCCGCCGAGAGAGAGCAGCATCGGCGCGCTCACGAGCGGCTTCCACGAGGCCAGCTGGCCTGCCTCGCGCCGCGCCGCGAGGGCACGCAACCCGACCAGCGTGAACAGCAGCGTGAAACTCGCCCCCATCACGTCGGAGCGCGCGTAGACGTAGACGGCGGTGCCGTGGTTGAGCGGCGCGACGAGGAAGAGCAGCGCTGTGAGGAGCGCCTCCGTAGACCCGCTCGCGCTGCTTGCCGACCGGGTGATGCCGCCAATGGTGGAGGCCAGCGCGTGGGTGAGCGCGGCGTTGATCCCATGGATGAGGATGTTTACGAAGCGGTAGCCGTTGGGCCGCGTGCCATCCCACGCATAGTTGAGCTGGAACGAGAGCGATACCAGCGGTCGGCTCGGGTCGTTATATGCCAGCTCGTCGCTCGTGTGCTCTGCACCCACACGCCGCTTCATCAGCGCCTTGCCGATCTCACGGATCTCTGGGTTGTTCTCGATCTTGGTTAGGTCGTCGAGCACAAACGGGCCGCCGAGAAGGCGCGCGTCCATGAAAATGGCGCAGCCCACACTCACGAGCGCGATGGCATGCAGAAGGAGCTCATGCGACCCCCGAGAGCGCATTGAGTTAGTGCATGCCTGTTCCTAATCGAACATGTTTGCCCACATGTTTCGACGCTACGCCAGGCGCCTCCTCGCGTCTCCCGTGCGCACTGAAACAGCACGACATGCGACACTCCAACACGACAATTGTGATTGTAACATGTAACACGCGCCTACATGACAAGTCATTCACCATGCCACCAACACAACTCGGAACTCGAGCACACACGGCGACGCTTGCAGCCGATCCTTGCCGGCCTGTCCCCTTGTTCTTAGGGCCCTCCTCTATCCAGATGGTCACGGCGGTTGCGCGTCTAAGGTCACGCCGGCGGTCCCGGCGGTTGGGGTTGCACGGCTGCGGCGGTAAGCGCCGGAGACGCCGCTGGCCCTTCGAGCGCCGGCCTTTATGATCATATGACGATGGCACGGCTACATGTATGAGCAGCATCGCTCGTCATCAGTCTCCACTCCCCGTCGGCGCCCTCTCTATCGCCGTCTCCGCGTGCGCGGGTTCTAGAGGGTAGAAGGTAGTGCGTCACGTCGCCAATGTCGCCCTTGTTCTTCGTCTTCAGTTCACCTTCTCCACCGCAGCCAATCCCTGCAGCCGCCTGAACGTCGCGGTGGGATCGGTCGCGCAGCTCATCTTCTCAGGGTACAGCTGCGCCATGTTCTTCGTGCCCGCATCCAACATTGGCTCGGGGGACAAGCCGACGAGCTTCAGAGCGTCGCTGATGCACTTGTTGGCACCGTACGCCCCTTGCCAGCAGTCCTCGATCTTGATCTGGTCGTCGGCGTTGGGGTAATTGGACTGTCTTGCGAAGTCGCTGGGCGAGCGTTCGATGCTGCAGTCGAAGAGCGATCCAGTCAGTTGCACCTGATGAGGGAGGCAATCAGCATGCACTCAGTGAGACCCACCTGCAGTCGAAGAGCGATCCAGGCGGAGAAAACTCCCGGAACAGCGAGAACTGCCTGTCACGCTCGTTGCGCGAGAGCGAGATCGTCGCCACCTTGGGGCTCTCAACCATCGAGGCGAGCGCCGCCGTCCACGCCGTCATCGCCTTCGCGTTCCGCGCGAGCACGCACTTCGACACGGGCGGGTCGTCCCTCATGAGCCGCCCGGCCGTGTTGGCGCTCACAAACTGCGGGAGCATCTTGAGCGTGATCGAGCAGTCCGAGGGGGCGCACACGTCGGCGGGCACAGCGGAGCACACGTGGTCGCGGATGCGGAGGACGTAGTCGGCGAAGCTGTACTGCAGACCGTCGTACAGCTCGGGAGCGTCGCCGGCGAGAGTCAAGTGGGCGACCTTGCGTTTGACCACGGTGAGAGTACCCATCATGATGGTTCCGTTGATGGCGGCATGGGCTGTCTGCGCCAAGATCCTCGTCGTCAGAGTCGGGTTGCTGCTCTTCAGGAGGGCGCCGGTAGCCGAATCGAAGATGGGCTTCGTCATATCACTCGCTGTAGCGCCAGTGCACTCGGCGACCTCGGCATTCGACCACAGCGTGTCCTTGAGCGCAAACGGCTCCCCGAGGTCAAACATGCAGGGGTGGGTATTAAGCGCCGCCCCAAACTCCATCGTGCCGCTGCCGTGGTCGGAGATGATGACCAGCACCACTGGGTGGTCCATGGTCAGCGGTTTCGGCGCTTGGAATGTCTCCACTTCGTGCATGAGGAAGAGCGCATCGGCCGTCAACGAAAGCAGCGGGTCTGAAGGCAACACGTCGAAGGATACGCCTAGCGTCAACATGGCAAACATTGTTGCCATGTTGCTCTCCTGACGCTCAACACGCAAGCGAAGCCCCGCCAGCAAGATCAAGAACAAAAAGAGAAAGCTGAGTCTCCATTTGGAACAGCACGTCCTCTTTGCATGCCGAATGCGATCCATTCCAAATGACGTTGATTTGCCAAATCCTCGCCTACCGACCAGCTCCCACTCGCTCGCAGATGGAAATGAGGCGCCGACGGCGCTCGCTCAATTTGCGTTTCGTCCGAAACTTCGAAAAAGGAAGGAGCCCTTTTGCTGGCTGGACCCAACCGGAGCGGAAGAGCAGAACAGGATGCTGGCCGAAGAACGAGGAGGCGTCTCGGATGGAGCGCATGCTCAGCTGGACGAGCCCTCGTCCTCACCCTCGTCCTCATCGTCCTCGGGCAACGGGGCGCCGATGGCCGCGCCCGGGCAGGACTCTGTCAAAGGGATGTTCAGCGGGATGGTCAGCGGGCTCAGCGGGATGCTCAGCGGGACCTCAGCGGGAGGCCCGAGGACTCCCACCGGATCTCGGAGGCCCTCCTCTGAAATCCCCAAGCTGCCCGAAAAGGCGTCCACCGGGCCTCCCTCCGACCTGTCCGAAAAGTTGTCCCGGCTCGCCCAGCGTCGGGGTGCTGGTGCGCTATCAGAGGCAGAGTTTGATGCCGAGGCAGCCCGCCTCCTTGCGTCTTCCGGCGCAGATCATGTTGTGCTGTTCCAGGTGCGTTCCAGGATGGCGCCTCTCTGAATACCCCCCAGTGGCCTCCCCGAGTGCCTCCCTGAGTGCCTCCCCGAGTGCCTCCCCGAGTGCCTGAGGCCCCTCTCTGCCTCTCTCAACGCCCCTCTCATCGCCCCTCTTGATGCCTCTCTGATCTCCCCACGCAACCTAGACGTACGGGCATGGGAAGTTCGCAGTGGTTTGAGGCTCGCCGATGGAACTGGCGTGGGCCTGTGTGCCCCAGGCTACCATACAGGAGTATGTAGTGTCCATCGGACGCTCCTTGAGATACCTAGAAGAGGCTTGCGTGACAATTAGTGGCTATCAATGGCGATGCGGCCCGTATTCGGAGGCTCCCAAGAGACAGGATTAAAGAGGCTATCATACAAGATACCAAGTTATTTACTATAGGAATTCAGTCCCCCGTAGTTGCGTGATGTGATGTGTTCTCCTGTATGTGTGCTGTTGGGGCTCTTCTCCGTGTCGGTTAAAAATAATAGGAATCCAGTCCCGTTGCGTGTGATGTGTTCTGTGTGTGCTGTGTTGGGGCTCCCGCTGGCGCCGCACCGTCTCCCGGTTTCGGTTATAAACGTTAACCTGATCTGGACATTAAATACTCCATTATACGGGTCCGGGCGGGGGGCGGTTGTAACTTGTATTTCAGTCGCCAGTACAGAGTAATTCAGGACGTTCACGGGATTCGGTCTCATCTCAGAGATCCGCGTCACCGACCCCGCTCACGTCAGCGCAGGGACCCAGGGTAATTCCGTCAACTGTAGACCGGAGTCTGCACAGCCCCCGCCCAGGCCCTCCACAGCTTACCTAGCCACGCCGGCCAAAGAAGCGAGCGTGCTCGTCAGCTTCGCAAAACTCTTGCAGCTCCAAGATGTATCCATCCGGGTCTCGCGCAGCAGGGCGTTGTAGATGCCGATGCGCCCATCATGGCGCCCATTCGCTTGGGGCGGCTGCACGAGTCGACGGTCGCGCGCCCATCATGGCGCCCATTCGCTTGGGGCGGCTGCACGAGTCGACGGTCGCGCGCCCATCATGGCGCCCCCGTGCCACCACGCGCTCAACGATCGCAACCACAACCGACGTGGGGAGGCAGGGCATGGCCGTGTCCCTGGCAGCGGGGGCCGCACTGCACGGGAGCGTAGCGGCAGCGCTCACGACAGCGCTCATGCCCTGCCGTACCATCCCGAGGCTAGCGGCGGAGCCGGCGCTCACGACAGCGTGCTTGCCCTGCCGTGGGCAGGCGCGCCGTCGTGGGCAGCTCGTAGAAGAGCACCGCACCCTTGTCCGCGCCGTCGTGGGCAGGCGCGCCGTCGTGGGCAGCTCGTAGAAGAGCACCGCACCCTGGGGGTAGGCGCGCCGTCGTGGGCAGCTCGTAGAAGAGCACCGCACCCTTGTCCAGGCGCGCCGTCGTGGGCAGCTCGTAGAAGAGCACCGCACCCTTGTCCGCCCGGAGACGAAGCCGGAGGACGTCCCCCTAGATTGTACGGCTGGGTGAGAGCGCTGCCGCTACGCCCCCCCCCGGTGCGGTGCTAGCCTCGTGCAGAGCCCCCTCGAGCGGTGCGCTCTCAGCACTGCTTGGCGCTCCGTGAGGAGCAACAAGGAGTCTACAAGGAGTCCTAGCCCCTTGCTAGGAGGCTTGCCACGCGCCTGGGCCGCTGCCACCTGCGCCACTGCCGCCTGCGCGCTCGAGCAGCCACACCTCGAGCGCGCGCACGTCCTCGAAGACGTGATCAGCGTACGAGCGCACCACCCAGTTGCCACGCATCTTACCCGGCGCCACCACGAGCACGAGGCGCCCTGCCTGACGCGCCGCGTGAAGCTCGACCGCGGAACCCATACTCGCCGTCGGCAGATAAGAGACGATCACGTCCGATCTCGCAGCGAGGTCCACGCACGCCTCAAAGGCTTGGCGCACGCACACATCGGCACTCCACCACTCCACTTCGGGCGTGCTGGGCGGGTGGAGACCCGGAGCCATCGCGGGCACGACGATAGCAGGATCCACGATCGTGGCGCTCGGGTCGGCAGCGAGGATCGCGCCACGCATGAGCGCGCGATAGTCCTGTGACTCGACGGCGATGCCAGCAAGGCTTGCACCGCCGCCGCCAGAGCCACCCATGACGCCGGAGAGGAAGTAGCTTGTTCTCCTGTCGGGCTTTGGAGCGGGCGACGGCTTTCTCAAAGCTGCACGGCGCCGGCCCAAGATAAACCATGCTGCGGCCATTGCTGCGGCTATCGCCGTGGTCGCGACGGCAGAGTGAAGCGACGTCATCCCCATTCTTTTTCCGTTCGTTGACGTGATCGTTTTTTTCTTGTTCACAGTGTGACGAAACACACGGTGGTCTAGTACTCTAGGTATGAATTGTATACCTTTCGGCCATTTTGAGCCAAGACAAGTCCAAGTGTGCAAGTCAAGTCAAGTCAAGTAAAGGGCTCAAGGTCATTAAAACGTTACATCTGCGTTTGTTAGACCAGGTACGAGGTAGTCCACACTCCAAGGTCCACCGCACACTCCAGACTCCACAGACCACACAGACATGCACCCAGAGTAATAGAGTCAAACGGGGCACCACACACACGGTAACAAAAATGCACGTTAAATTCATGGGTTAAATTGACCCACTTCGCACTTGAGACTTGTGAGACCAGGATCTGCTTCCACGAACGCGCGCGAAGCACGCGATCGCGCGCCGTCACGCACCACGACGGGCACGGTGATCGGGCCGTGTAGGTCTGACTCCATATTTCTTAACATACAATGTAGTTCCTGCGCGAGCGCGACGCGGCGGTGGCCGGCGCGCAATGCCGGCGCGCTTCGCGCGCACCCAGGCGCACCGTCCCGCACGTTTGACGGTGTGCGACGGCGGACCCTGACGGGGGCGGACCCATCTCCCATGGGCGGACAGCACTTCGGTTCCATGTGTTCTCGGTTCATCTGAATCTCAAATCTGAACGGTATGATCTATCCGGGATCCGCGCGGGGCCGATCGAGGATCGTTGGATCGTTCGGGCGTTCGGCGGTTACGATGAACGATCACGTCGTTACACGTCACGTTAACTCGTTAGGCACATTCGTACTTAGTATATTCGTGCGATTCTCGACGTCCCGGACGTGACGTCGTCTCTTAAATATAATGGGGCGCGCGCGCGGCATGCGGAGGGACTAAGAGACTTGCGGACACCCCGCACTGTCTGCCTCTCTCGATCGTGCATCGTCCGTGACAGCCGCGACCGAACATCATGGTCGCAGAACTGAACTCAGAACTGTGAACTCATTCCGGGCAGCCCCGTGCTGTTGGCGAGGGCGAGAGAGCTCGGGGCCCGGGGCGCACGCCACACCGCGCTCCGCGTCACAGGCCAATATTGGGCGCTCACACACCATAAACGGCGTATGTCGCACCACCACGCGCACGTCACCTCGGCACGCGCGCATACATGCGCGCAGTTGACGGGGGCATGCCTGGGACGTTGGTCCGTAGTTGGTCCGACTTCCCCTGCCCCCTTAGCTGATCTGGAGCGGCTCATCGACGGTGGACGCCTTGGCAGCCGCAGCGGCGGGCGGAAGTGCGTCACCCTCGGCCGTCGCGCACAGCAGCAGATTGTAATGCAGGCCGCGGCGCAGCGCGCGCACGACCGGCGCCGTCGCGGGCAGATGCTCGCCAAACCGATACGTGGGCACGTGGGCCACTGGACCGAGGGCCGAGGTGTCGTAGATGTCGACGCGCACCTGCAGCGCCTCGCTCAGCGCCACGAGCTCCGGGTGGCCGCCGTACCGCGCGAGGCCCATGTCAGACATGCCCTCGCAGTAGCCACCAAAATCGTCCGGGGAGTCGGCGCAATGGCGGAAGCGCTCAATGGCCGACTGCATGTAGGCGACCGCGCAGCGCCGGAGGGCGGCAACGAGGGCCTGCCCGCCTGGCGCGCCGTCCGCCTCGTCGTTGAGCGCCTCGAAGGCGGCCGACGGCGTCGCCTTTGAGCTCTCGAGCACGGCTGCTACCAACGAGCCAACCTCCGAGGCGTGTGGGGGCAGCGACTGGTTCGTCACGTGCGCCAGCAGAGCGTCGGCAGCCTGCGTCCCGTACCACGATCCGCCCAGCACGAGCGCGGCGCCGAAGACGCGGAAGAGGCAGTGGCCGTCGCCGCGGATCTTGCTCAGCTTCAAATGCGCCGTCTGCTCGAGCGAGGCCAAGGCGCGCTGGATGGCCTCGCCCACAGAGGCCTCCTCGCCAAAGGCGGCGAGGGAGCTCGGCATGGCGACGAGCGGCGGCTTCACCGCTGCCTCGAAGGCCTTTTCCTGCTCGGCGTTCCTCACCTGCTCCTCTGGCGCCGACGCCATGAGTGAGGCCAGCAAAACTGCCTGGAGGGCCTCGTCCTCGTCGTCGTCAAGGCCGAAGAAGAGCGATGAGGGCGATGCTGCTGCCTGGGCGCTGCTGCCGCCCGTCGGGGTGGCCGCGGTGCACACCATCGGCTCGTAGCTCGTCGCCACGTTGACTGGTTGTGTGACGAGCATCACTGGTCGGGTTCTTTTGTGCCGTCGGTACGTGGCTCCAAGATTCAAAGGCGATTCCAAGGCACCTTGCGGAATGGTGTGAGGGGGGCACAGGCCCAGGGGTGATGACGGCTTAGGCATTGGTAGTGGCGATTTTGGAACTACCCTTGCTATTCACAGCCGGCAAGGTCCGACTCCGAGCGCTTCTCGCTCGTCGGTTGCCCCAGGGGGCCATGTTTGGTAAAAGCTGAGCATACTTATTGTGAGAGAACGCGTGTAAAGACCATCTTGGGATTGTGGTCTAGTGGTATGATTCTCCTTTCGGGTAGGAGAGGCCCCGAGTTCGATTCTCGGCAGTCCCCGGAGGGGACTTTCCCCCTTCTTTTCACACACTGCAAAACACACACTGCAAAACACACTGCGGCTAGACACATCGGTAACCACTGCGGCTAGACACATCGGTAACATTCGATCAACTATACCCCCGACTCCCACCATCCGATGATCTCTGACGGCTCCGACACATCGGTAACATTCGATCAACTATATGGAATGAAGGCGGGGGTCTGAGTACGCACCCTCTTTCCCCCGACTCCCACCATCCGATGATCTCTGACGGCCTGAGCCGTTGCTGCCGTCACCCGAAGACTACCCTCTCGCGCGCGCCGCTCCAACTCCCTGATCACCGACAGCGTCCCCACATGGTTCGCGAGCCCCTGCAGCTGACGTGCCTCGCATGACCCGCTCAGCACCGCTACCTCCGCCCCTATGGTGCACCACCATACATCTACTTCTACGGGGGGCTGGGCTGTGGCCAGGGCTTGCTGCAGCGCCTCAAAGGCGGCCCGA
>PJAB01001172.1:0-16592 GCA_002887195.1 Chrysochromulina parva
GGCCACAGAGCGCGACCGTCGTGCCCGCGGCCACCGAGAGCGAGTAGCCCTTGCACACGAGCTTCTGCGGCGCGGTCGGATACGCAAACGTCACATTCGACACCTCGATGCGCCCCTCGATCCCTGTCAATTTGAGGCCCTCCACGCTAAACGAATCGATCGCGGGCACGCGGCGAATAATGGCGAGGACCTTGGCGGAGGCGCTACGACCGAGACTGAAGGTCTGTGCCGGCTGCGAGATCATGCCAAAGCCCTCGCCCATCATCATGATGGCGAAGATGGCGATGATGATTTTGTCGCCCGCGACGAAGCATGGGTTGTAGTCTGGGTTGTCCTTCAGGTACGACGCCGACGCGTGCGACTTCACGAAGTCGGTGAAGGCGGCGACCGAATCGAAGCCCAGCCCGGCAAGCACAGTCGCCTCGTAGTTTTGCACTGGGATCTGCTCGAGAGGAACGCCGGCCGCGAAGTAGAGAAAGGGCGTCTCGCTTGCATCGGCGATCGTGCCGCCCAGCTGGCATGTCATCTTGAAAGGCGCGAGCGGAGCGCATGGCGCGCCAATGGACACGCCGGCCAGAGCGCCGCTCGCGTCGGCGCAGTAGTAGGTGGTCGCGTCGGTGCCGTTGGGCAGCCCACTCGAATAGACGGAGCCGTTCACGGCGAGCGGGAAGGACGAGTCCTCCATCTCGCCGGAGAGGCGGTACGCCCCGTACACGACCGCGGTGGCCATCATGATGAGGTACGAGGAGAGTATAAGGCCACCTGAACCCATCAGCAGAGTCTTATTGATGATGGTGGTGCGGTGAACGCTCGAGAGCGCGCCGTTGTACCGCTTCTCGAAGGCGGGCTCGATGCCAAAGGAGACGATTGTGCGCATCGAGAACAAGCACTCGGTCGCGATGCCGCCAGCAACGCCGTACGCCTTCGTGATCATCTTAGAGCCGTGCTCGACCAGGTACATCATCGCGACCGCTGAGCAGATCAAGATGGGCACTGAAAGGAGTGTCACGCCGGCCACCTCGGGGTTGCCGAGCTGGGGCACGAAGGCGAGGATGAAGCCGCCACCGCCGTATCCAATTCCAACGAAGAGCATTGCCTGCGCCTTGAACGCCTTCTGGATTTTTACCATCGCCTCCGCGAACTGCGTCGAGAGCTCCTCCGGGTTGGAGACGTCGTACCACGCAACGTCCTGCCGGAGCACGGCCTTGAGGTACGCTCGCCTGTACTTGAGCATCTGCCGGGCCGTGATCGTGTCAATGATGATGACCGCTATGGCCTGGCAGATGAACATTCCCACGCCGATGTAGATGAGGATCAGGAGGACGGTGTTCATCCTGTCGTCGCTAACGACCGCGCCGGATATGACCGATCCCGCACCGAGCCCCTGGAAGAGTTCACCGAAGGCAAGCAGCATCAGGGGCTGTGCGACGCCGGTGCCCGTGGCGCACACAATCGCAAATGCGAGGAGGAGCGCCTCGCACGCGCTAATGTACTGAAAGAATTCTGAGAGCGTGGCTGTCGGCTCCGGCGCCGGCTTCTCCTTCTTGGGGGCGGCGGAGTCGTTCATGGCAAAGGGATGCCGACCAGTTGCCGACACGTCGGGATGCACATATAATTCGCGACAAAAACGGAGATATGAATACACGTTAGTCTCGTCAGTTTGGCACTTAGTTAGGCACTTTAGTTTGGCTCTTAGTCCGTTCAGTCAGTTTCAAAGGACGACTCCGTACTCCACGGTCAAAACACAAGAACTGAGTACTCGTTCTCTACTCGGGCTACTCAATTTCCCTCGTGAGGTCGGTTTACGGTTACTCGGTTTGATGCTTGCGGAACCGCCAATGAAAACACGGAGAGCTCAACCACGCAGTCTTCACAACTCACAAGAGCCCGTCCGACCCGAGGCGTTTGATCAGAAGGGGGAAAGTAGCGTTTGAGACAAAGACGAAAGAGAGGCTGTGTGAAAGGCTGCGGTGTGGGGGTGTGCGCGGCGCGGAGCGGGCTCCGCAACGCAATGGGGCTCCGAGCGGAGCTCTGGGCTCGTTGAGCCGCGTTCTGTACAGAGAGAAAAACAGAGATTTGTAAGTGACCAAGCTACCCGTTCTGCACAGAGCACACGGTACGCATGCGACGACACGGCACGATAGGTAATAGGTTGTCACGACTGCATCTATTGCTTCGGCCATTGCCCATCTGTGTAGCAAACCCCCCGCTCCTTACAGCGACGTGTTTGTCGAATGGCGTCGACAGCTGAAGACCTCACGCTGCCAGCACGCGGCTGACATGCTACTTTTTGATCTTGTGAGGGAAGTACATCTTGTCCGCCGCCCAGGCTAGCCTCATCGCCGTCCTCATACACGTTTCGGCTGTCGCTCCGGCTGAAGCGGCAGCCTTCCCCGCTTCGTCCTCCCGCTTCTTTTGATCAAACGCCTCTTTCTGTACCTTCTGCAAGGCGGCGACGATCTCCTTCGGCGTCAGAGTGCCGTTGCCGTCCGCGTCGAAACTCTTGTGAAGCGCCTCGAGCTCTTCTTTGGACCCCTCGATGCCCAGCTTCAGCATAGCCGACGTGAACTCGTTGATGTCGATCTTGCCGGTGCCGTCCTCATCCCAAGCGCTCACGAGCTCTTGAATCTTGATCTTCTTCGAAGTGAGGACCATCCCGAGCTTTGCGGTGATGCTCGGCTTCGGAGGCGGGGGCACGCCACGAGCAACCGTGATCGCCTCCGCGCCTTTCACAAACGCCTCTGCCACTTTGCGCAGCTCCATCAGCTTGCGCAGCGCGTCACCGTTGTGCCCGCGGAGGATTCCTGCCTTGAGAGAGATGAGGAAGCGGCCCACTTCGCGCGCATCGAGGCTGCCACTCTTGTTCGTGTCCAGAGTGGCAAAGTAAAGATCAATCTCCTTGTCCCGGCAGCCACGACCCATGAGATCAGTCGATTGGCCAGAGAGCCACTTCATGCTCACCGGCGTCTCGTCCACGTGATAAATCGAGCCAGAGAGTGCGCCAGAGCGTTCGCTGTCGAGCGTGCGCATCAGTTTGCGGAACTGGGGCTTATCCATAGTGCCGTTCTTGTCGATGTCCACCTTGGCCGCAACCTTCTCCACATCGACCTCGGTCAGGTCGAGAGCGTACATAACCATGCCAACGCGCTCCGCAACCGTATCAAAGTGGGCCTCGACGAGCCGCGAGGCCTCATAGTAAGCAGTGGATACCTCGATCATGTACGGCGGGTTCATCCACGCCTCGTGCGCCTCCGGCCCTTCTTTGGCGACGATTGCAAACGAATACTTTTCAAGTGGATCGACCACAACCATGTCTGTTGGCCGCGGCGATTTCGATCGACGTCTGCGCCGCTCGTCGCGGGCGACATATGCGGGCGTTGTGTCGGTCGAAATCTTCCGGGCGGTAATCACGCCTTGCGAGATCAACTCGGGCATGATGAGCTGTGCCACTTCTCCGTACGGTATCCATTGAAAGTTTCCGATACGTGACGCCCGGTTTTCGCGCCGTCGAAGCGCAATACGAGACGCCATGGAGTCGGAAGGCTTTTCCGCCGCATCATGGTCCTTGATTTTGCAGTCCCTGTCGAATTCCGCTCGCCAGAGTATGTCGCGTTCTTCTTCGGCGCTCAGGACTTTCAAGTTCTCCTTGCCCTCCTTCGTTGCCACGGTCACCCAGCCCATCTCGTACCCCATCAAGCCCCGAGGTGAAGTCTTCTCACTAACTCGCGCGCAGACCGTGCCGTCGTCGAGGGTCCGCGTTTCCATGATCAGTACGGACTGGCCGGCTTTCAGGTAGGTTCCAGCCCGCTCGGAGCCAACTTCGCACGCCTTTCGGATGGCCAGCTTCGCCGCAAGGCACTCCGCCTGAGGTGTGACCACTATTTTGTTACGGTAGAGGGGGCGATCGTATGTGCGATCTGAGGCGGGTGGCATGTCCGCTGGAGATCTGGGCCGTCGGAAGAGAGCCAATGCCGCGTCACCCATGAGAGGCTACGGCACACGAGGATTCGACGCACCTTTGGGGGTTTGGACCCCTCAAGAGGAGATGTTTGGGGACTCGGGGATTTGGGGAGATCGTCGAGTCTGGTTTGTTGCAAACAGGCTGCTTTCTAGATTTGACTTACCGCATGGTCTTCGCGCGACCAAGTTTCGAGGTTTTGTAGCAACAAACGGTCGTTTCTTTAGGAATCGGTCGTTTCATTTGTGTGCCCTTTGCGGCGTCGCCAAGCGCAACGCGCCTGACACACCTTTACGAGCGCGCACATCCTCATTGTCAGTAGATGACCACATCCTTGCCACCTCTGCGGCCATCCTCCATGGGCTCAATCGGGGCGTCCTCCGAAGAGGGGAGGCTCACTGGGCGAGAACTGGGCGAGGTCCGCATGCCCTCGCGGCTCAGCCAATCGCCCTCGGAGCTCGAGTTGGCCTTTGCGGAAGAGCTGCGAGCCAGGCATCTGGCTGCCTCGGAGCACCGCACGCTGCTCAGGACCGCCTCGGCAGCGTCACGCACGATTCTCTTCGAGAAGCGGCGCACGCACGTCAAGGCGCTTCGCGAAGAGTACGATGAGCAAACGGGCAAGGACCTTGCGTTCAAACTCAGGAGCATTCAGCCTGCCAAGGACGAGGATTTGCTCCGCTTTGCCGTTGAGCTCAATGTTGCCATGTGTCGGGTGTGGCCCGAGTCTCGCTCACAATCCACCTACTTCCGCCTCTATCGGCTCATGGATCGGGACAATTCGGGCCTCATCACCTATTACGAGCTCGTCAAGATGTGCCGCGACATTCTCAAGTTCACGCCACAGCAGATGTCCGAGCCAAAGCTGCTCGCTTTGTGGCGCTCGGTCGATAAGGATGTCTCAGGCACTATCAGCGCAGGCGAGTTTCTCCGCGTGGCGAGACGTGGATGGCCGGCGTTTGTTCAGGAACAAAGCCGCTTATCTAAAACGCAAGATTTGCTTCGCCGTCCAAACTGGAACCCAGCCAACTTCATACCGCACGATAAGCCGGCATGGAATGAGCAGACGATGACCCTTGCCGAGAAGCATCGCTTCTACATCGAGGCGGCACAAGACGAGATGACCAAGCGAAAGGAGCAGTTCGAGCGCGTAGCGCGGAGATATGGCCGCGAGAGGCAACGTTGGGAGCAGGATCTCGAAAACACGATGCTCATGAGCATGAGCAGGTCACCGTCCGTGCCGATGCTCAGCAAACCGGTCACTTGAGCGATGGGATGTCGGCACCCAACAACGAGAGCCAAGGTCTCTAAATGTGGGAAGCAGTTGCGGGCTTGCGGCATACCAACGAGAATGTAGCTCTTCTTATGCCTCTCACTGTTACCGGGACCGGTGCGGCCCACTCCGTGACTCGTGGACGGGAGACTCACGGAACCAATCCCAGGCACCGACCGCGTATAGAGCCGACCGTCACATCACATATCATTCTGCTCTGTTGTCAATAAAGGGGTATTTTGCTATTTGATTTGCGGCGGTCCTATGTAGTCATGGTGCTCGGAGAGTGCGCGGTGCATGCGGCGCATGATGCGGCGGTGTGTGGGTCGCGGCTCGGGGAATCTGAATGCGTCATGAAGTCTGAGTGCTGGTGTTATACATTGAATGCGTGTCGCTGATGATGAGTAATCCGGTACGATGCGCCGCGGTCGATGTTATGCGCCCACCGAGCACCCAGGAATGGTTTCTGGTATAATAACCGAAAGCGAGTGCGTCAAGTCAGGGTCGCTGCTCGCGCTGAGCCCTCCTCAAGCCAACGCGCGCAAACCCGCACGGACGGCCAGACGTGTGCAAGGTGATCCGAACATCCGATCGTCACGTGGCCGTGCGGGGATCAACCGGTTCCAAACGGCAGAGCTCGCCTCCTCATTCATCGTCATCACGCAGCGGCGAGTACGTCGGCGACGGCCGCTCGTGGATAACCTCGTGCGGTTCAGCCCTCGCCAACAGAGATGGGTCCTGCGGCTCGCGAGGCGGGCTGCGGCTGAGGCTCCGCCCGCGGCACCACCCGCGAGGGTCCCTTCGGTCCTCTCTAGCACATCCGTCATGACTTGGACTACGGCTGCGGCTGCGACTGCAGCTGCGACGCGCATACCCGTCGATAAATTTGTCATGGGTCCAACGCGACACCACGCTCGCCCGTGGCTGTAGACGGCGGTCGGGCTGCTGGTCTTTAGCCCACGGCAGGCCCTGAGTGCCACTGTACCGCGGGTCGCGATCGGTTCCTGTCTCGTCCAGCTCATCACCGTCGAGCCTCGGGTCGTCGTTCATGGACGAGCGGCGCCGATGCGCCTGCGCCGCCTCGAGGGCTCTGTCGACCATCGAGAGCTTTTCACTGAGAAGCACAGGGCGGGTGAGTAGGCCGCGCTGGGCGAGGTGACGAGATGCACCCTCGAGCTGTGCGGCGTCCTCCTTGGCGTTGAAGCCGCGCGTCTCGACCAGCACCTTTGCGAGCGTGTCGCTGTCTGGACGCGCGTTGCTCAGCCCGCCACCGCGTTCTCTGCTCGTGCCGTACTTGTGCGACTTGATGATGTAGTCGATGATCGGGTTCGCGTCCTCCTGTGGGCCATGGATGTACGGCACGCGCGCCTCGGCTTTGAGCTGCTGCTTGCGTCGGCGGCTGCGCTCAACGTAGTCATCTTCGTCGTCCTCGTCGCGCTGAGATGGAGGCGGCGGTGGAGGTGGTGGCGGTGGTCGCAGATACAAGTCCTCAGATGGTGGTGGCGGCGGCGGCGATGTCAGTGGTGGCGGTGGCGGTGGTGGCGGCAGCCGCCGTATTCCTGACGGTAGCGGCGCCTGTGGCGGTGGTGGCGGTGGCGGTGGCGGTGGTGGCGGTGGCGGCGGAACTGCAGATGTGTCTTGTCGACGGTCACGTTTGCTCTCCTTGTGGCTATGCTTCTTGCGCTGATGTTTGTCCTCCTTGTGGCTGTGTCGGCTCCTCTTCCTCCGCTCGTCTTCGCTGTCGCTGCCGCTGTCACCTGCCAAGCGGCGTTCCAACTCGCGCTGCTTCCGCTCGTAGTAGCGATCTGCAGCGATCTCGTCATCTTCGGCCGTGCGGCGCAACGCTGAGGCGATGCCGGAGAGCATCTCGACTGTGTTCTGTGATTGTGATTGGAGGACATACGCGAGGAAATGGAAGGAAAGCAAACACAGATCGAGTCGCGGAACGACCCGTCTCGAAACGTTTTCACGGTGATTCATTCACACTCGTCTCAGTTCGCGCCTAGCTCGTTCCCTCCCGTCGCGCGCAAGGTACGGCGAGGGCGCGCGAGCGCGCGCGCCCGGCAGACGCACGGTGCTGCTCGCGCGCACGCGTCCACGCCTCATGCACTCCGGCTCATCGATCGCTCTCGCGTGCACCCCGCTTCGCCCGCGCCAGCCTGCTCCACGTGGGTATCTGATGAAGAAGGGCGGCAGATCGGATGATGCTGACGATCAGCCACGGCCCATGCACATCAAGCAACTTAGCTGTGAGGGCTGGAAGGTGTACCGCAACCGATTCGTCATCGAGCTCAGCCCGTACCACAACGTCATCGGTGTGCGGCGCCACCCCACAGCACAGCCGCGTGGCTGCCCTCTCATCACGTGCTCTCACTCGCTTTACGGACACGCTCCCCCTCAGTGGGAGCGAACGGCTCCGGAAAGAGCAACATCCTCGCGGGCATCCAGTTCGTGCTCGAGCACGTCGCATCGCATCTGAGCCAGGCGGATCGCAAGTCGTTGCTGCACGAAGGCGCTGGCTCAGTCATGTCCGCTTATGTGGAGATAGTCTTCGATAACAGCTCCGGCCGCATCCCGATCGACAAGGAGGAGGTGTGCATTGGCGACGCGCGGCAGCCCACGCGCGTGCTCACCGAGGCCTCCCCTTAGGCCCTTGCAAGCTCCCGACTCCCAAGGCACACCCGCGGCGGCGCCGCACCGCATGCCGCGACGGCTGCAAATGATGCATCATAACTTTCGTTCTGCGGATACCCGCTGACGAGGCTGGGCCCTCGCGCCTTCCCATCGTGGCCTGATGCATGCTGTCCCGGCGTTCCTTGTGCGGGCTCGGCCAGCGCGGCCAGGGCAGCGCCCAGCGCAGCGGCGCGGACGCGCGCACGCCCCCCCACCCCCCCTTTCGCGCTCCTCTCTGCATCTGCTGTTCCTCTCCCCTCGCTCTCGCGCACGTCCCCGCCCCCTCCTCATCCTCCTCCCCCTCCTCCGTCGCCCCGCACCGCGCGCGTCGCTATTGCCGCCGCGGGTGTGCTGCGCAGGTCAAGATCAAGCGCTGGATCGCGCTCAAGAAGGATTTGTACTATGTCGACGGCAAGGAGACGTCGCGCTCGGAGGTAGTCTCTCTGCTCGAGACGTGCGGCCTCTCACGCTCCAACCAGCTCAACATCGTGCCGCAGTTCAAGGTGACCTCGATCATGGACGCGAGCGAGAAGCAGTGGCTCAACACGCTCAAGGACGTTGCGGGCGTCTCGACGTACGACGACCGGAAGGCGGAGTCGCTGCGCACTCTCGCCGACTCGGAGGATAACATGCAACGGTGCAAGGAGCAGATGACGACGATCGAGAAGAAGCTCGCGGGGCTCGCAGCTGAGAAGGACGAGCTCGAGGCCTACACGCGCCTCGACCGGCGGCGCAAGGTGGCCGAGTACACGTACTACCACACGGAGCTCAAGCGCGCAAAGAGCGAGATCGCCTCCTCGGATTCCAAACGTGCCCAGTCGAGCGAGATGGCCTTCCGTTCGGCTACGGACGACGAGGAGCTCACGAGCACGATCAAGGAGCACGAGCGGCAGCTCCGAGTGCTCGGCGAGAGCCTCAAGAGCGCCGTCGCCGAGACCAAGGCACGTGCGGCCGAGCATAAGAAGCAGCTCGAGCACACGGCGCGCCTCGACGCAGACCACAAGGCTGAGGAGGTCGCGCACACAAAGCGCGAGGAGCAGAAGCGCGAGAAGGAGGCGGAGCTCGAGCAGGTGGATGCGAGCATCGCCGACGTCGAGCAGGAGCTCGGTGAGCAGGAGCCGCAGGCGGAGCAGCTGCAGAACGCTGCCGCCGCGGCCGCGCGCGAGGTCGAGCGCATCGAGGCGGTGCTGCAGCAGCTTCACTCGAAAGAGGCCGGCGGGCAGCGCTTCAGCTCGAAGAAGGAGCGCGACAAGCACCTGGCCAAGGAGGCGGAGCTGCTGCGCGCGGCAATCGACAAGAAGTCGGAGCAGGCCAAAAGCCTCGAGAAGGAGCTCGACGCCGCCGAGGACCAGCGCCAGCAGTCGGAAGAGCACGAGGCCGAGCGGCGTTCTAAGGCGGACGAGCGGCGCAAGCGCGTGGCGGACGCGCAGGACAAGTGCGCGCGCTGGCGCACCGAGTACGCGGAGCTGACGGACCAGCGCAAGCAACTGTGGCGGCGCGACGCCGACGTGCGCAAGGAGCGCAAGGCGATAGAGGAGGAGCTTGCCAAGGCAGAGCGCACGTTGGCGCACTCGATGAGCCGAACACAGTGGGAAGCTATCGACGCATGCAAGCGCATCGTGCGCGAGAAGCAGATCAAGGGCGTGCACGGCCTGCTGCTCGAGCTGATCAAGTGTGACGGCAAGTTCAACACGGCCGTCGACGTGGCCGCGGGCAACCAGCTCTTCCACATGGTCGTCGACAGCGACGACATCGCGGCCAAGCTCGTGGAGGAGCTCAAGCAGGCGAGCGCGGGCCGTGTGACGTTCATGCCTCTCAACCGGCTGCGCGTCGAGCCCGAGCCCGACCCTGGCGAGGGCGTGATGCCCTTTGTGCCCAAGGGGCGCGCGACGCTCGGCCTCAAGTGGAAGAACAAGGGCGAGGGCGTACCCAAAGACGGCGTCGAGTTCGAGAACGCGCCGCTCACGGCGGCGCTCGAGAAGCAGCTCAAGAGCGCGAACCCGAAGCATGACTTTACAGAGGCGGAGCTGCGCGCGCTCGGCGTTGCGGAGGGCAGGCTGTCGCTCGACTCGTACGTCAAGGCCGCCGGGCCGGGTGGCAAGGTGTTCTACTTCAAGCCAGTGTACATGGTGCTCCAGTTCGAGGAGCGCTTCCGGCCGGCGGTGTCGCACGTCTTCCACAAGACGGTGCTCGTGCAGACGCTCCAGTCGGGTGCGGCCAAGTCGCGAGAGCACGACGTCGACTGCATCACGCTCGACGGCGACCAGGTGAACCGTAAGGGCTCCATGTCGGGCGGCTGGCTCGAGGCGCGCAAGTCGCGCATGGGCGCGCAGGCAGACCTCGCGCAGCTGCGCGGGCGGCTCAAGGCGCTCGACGCGAGCCTCACGCAGCTGGAGCGGGACAAGGAGCAGCACGAGGCGAGGGCGCTCGAGACGCAGGGCGAGCTCGACAAGCACACCGTCGCCCACAAGAAGCTGCTGCGCGAGGCCGATCTCGAGGCTGAGCTCGAAGCCATCGACACGGGGACGACGGGCGGCGGCGGCACCGGCCGCGGTGGCGCTGGCTCGTCGTCGAGCGGCATCACTGGCGGCGGCGGCGGCACGTCGCGCGACGCGCACAAGGCAGCCAATGCGCAGAAGAGGAGCGCGCACAAGGCGCTGCAGGCCGCGATTGAGTCGGACCAGGAGCGGCTGCGCGCCGTGCAGCAGGAGCTCAAGGCGAACTTCGAGTCCGACGGTAAGCTAACGGAAGCGGAGCGGCGCGAGCTCACCGAGAAGCAGGAGCAGCTGCGCGAGAAGCGCAAGGAGCGCGATGCCGCTGCGTCCGCGGCCGCCCGAGCGCAAGCGGGCGTGTCGTCGCTGCGCGCGTCTCTCTCGGAGGACCTGCGCAAGCGGCAGGACGAGCTCAAGGAGGCGCTCGAGCGCATCACCGACGCCGACGCGGCGGGCGGCGAGTGGCAGCCGGGTGGCGCAGCGGCCGAGGAGCTGCGCGTGGCCAAGGAGCGACTCGCGGCCGCGGCTGAGGCGCTCGACGCGAGTCGGAAGCTCGCGGACGAGCAGCGCGCGAGGGCAGAAGCCTCGCAGAAGCGGCTCGACGAGATGCGCTCCAAGGCAGCTGACGCGGCCAAGGTGCGCGCAGACGCGGCCAAGCAGGTGGACATGCTCTTGCAGAAAAAGGCGCTGCTCCAGCAGAAGGCGGAGGAGTTTGAGCAGCACATCCGCAAGCTTGGCACGCTGCCGCAGCAAGCGTACGCAGCCACCGGTGCGCACACGAGCATGTCCTCCAAGCAGCTGCAGGCGGAGATCCAGCAGTGCGCCAAGGAGCTCAACGCGCTTAACGAGAAGGGTATCAACAAGAAGGCGCTCGACCAGTACACGGCCTTCGCCGACGAGCGCGAGAAGCTCAGCTCCAAGTACCATGAGCTCGAGAAGGGCAAGGTGGCGATCGAGCGGCTCATCAGGCACCTGGACAACATGAAGGACGCCGCGATCGAGCGCACCTTCAAAGGCGTCGCCAAGAACTTCAAAGAGGTCTACCGCCAGCTCATCGGAGGCGAGGGCTCGCTGATCATGGTGCACTCGGAGCTGCTGCCGGCGAACGCGGACGCGGCGGCCAAGGTGCAGCACTACGTGGGCGTCAAGATCAAGGTGAGCTTCCCCAAAAAGGGCGACGCGACCTCGATGAAGCAGCTCTCGGGCGGCCAGAAGACAATGGTCGCTCTGTGCTTCATCTTTGCCATTCAGAAGTGTGACCCGGCGCCCTTTTACATCTTTGACGAGATCGACGCCAACCTCGACGCCACGTACCGCGCGGCGCTCGCCAAGATGATTCAGCAGCAGGCGCACGCCACAGACGACAAGGGACATGAGGCGCCCACGCAGTTCGTGACGACCACCTTCCAGCAGGACCAGATCCGCACCGCCGACAAGCACTTTGGCGTCACGCACGCGGCCAAGATGAGCACGATCAAGGAGATCGACCGAGATGAGGCGCTGCGCATCATCGCCTCCGAGGACCGTCGCGAGCAGCACGCGGGTGGAGCGGGCATGGGCATCGCCGTCGCCCGCAACTGAGCTCGGGGAGCGCCATTTGGCGACCTGTACGTTGAAATACAATGGTAGAGCACAGCAGCGCAGCAGCAGCAGCAGCAGCGCAGCAGCAGCAGCAGCAGCAGCAGCAGCAGCAGCAGCAGCAGCAGCAGCAGCAGCAGCAGCAGCAGCAGCAGCAGCAGCAGCAGCAGCAGCAGTAGCAGAGGCGTGGGCGCAGCCGCAGGCCGCAGCCCGTGCATGTCGCATTTGGCAAAGGTCGTGTTAGATACGGCCTCTTTCTACAAAACGCACTCTTCTACAGCCGATGGGTTTTTGAGAGAAATGATACCCCATTCACACCACCTAGTGCAGCAGCTCTCAGGAGAGTCGGCTCAGCGAGTACGCACACCATCGACCAGGCGCCATGGGCTTCTTGATGTCGTCTAGGGCTAGGCGCCCATGTCCAGGCCATGCTCGCGCGCTGCCTCCAAAGAGAGCGCTCGCATGGTGAGCAAGAGCATGGCGAACGCGTCCCAGGTTGCACTACCCGCTGGAGCCGCAGCCGAGTAGTGCATCAGCTGCGCGGCAGCGGCGAGAGCAGCCTGCATTCGTCGCAGCTCGGGCGCGCGTGCCACATTGGTAGCCAAGTCCCGCAGCTCTTCGACAAGCTGCTCTCGCTCGCCACGCAGGAGGTTACTCACCTTCTCCACCCGAGCGAAGGCCGAGAAATTGACCAGGCGGCTGCGCGCCAGGGCGGCAGCAGAGCCGGGGAGCGCGGCGGCGGCGCCGGGCAGATGGCGCCACGCCCACGCGGTCTCAAAGGGCGCGGGGTCCGAGCGGAAGGGCGCAGGCATCGGCGTCGTGGGGTCGAAGATGACGGGGATACAACCCATCAGGACAGCCACATAAAAGTGCGAGCGCACGAGTGTGTCGCTCGTGGGTTCGAGGCAGAAGGTTGCGCGCGAGGCCAGCGCAAGTACCTGGAGCGCGCCGAAGCCCGCCTGGTCCTGGTACGGTTGCAAGCCAAGCGAGCCGAACGTGCGCTCGCACGCGCGCGCATCGGTGCACAGCGCACAGCTCGAGCGACGGTCGAGGCCGTCGCGGCAGGCGGCACCGAGGCGCTGGAGCTGCTGGTGCACGCGGCGGCGGCTGTCGTCGAAGCTCGCGTGCGCGCGCCCAGTGAACAGCACCGAGATCGGCCGACGCGACGTCTCGGCAGAGGCGTCGATCGTGCCCTCGGTGAGCACGGTGAACGGCACGGAGACAAAACTTGGGCTTGCGCCCCCGAAGAGGTCGACGAATTGCTGCACTTGCAAGGCCGTGTCAATCGAGGCGATCACGACGCGCCGCACGAAGCTCGCCGGCTGCTCGGCCAAGGCGCGCAGCATCGCGCTTGCAAACGGCATCTCGAATGTGCCGTCATAATGCATCAGCAGCAGCTGCGGGCGGTGTCGCCGCTTGCTGCCAAGTGCCGAGCGCTGACTCGAACGCATCTCGTCACGGAGCCTCAACGCATTCCAATACCGCCGGTGCGCGTCAATACGACCCTCAATCATGCCTGGCTTCCAACCATCCAGATGAACTCCATCGTAGGCAGCGCAATGGGCGATCAGGCTCGGCACGACGATCACCGCGGCGCGAATCTCGCATTGTATGCCGTCACGGTAGCAATTTTGCGGCAGGGCAAGCCAGCGCTCGAACATGACGCGCTCAATCTCTTGCCATGGCTCCGCGTCGTTGTGCACATCTGGATCCACGTGGTAACACAATGGCGTGCCTTCAATGCTCTTGTAGCTGCAATCCAGCGGCCAGTGAGTCCAATTGAGAAGCTGGAGTGACGTGTGGCGCGCAGATGATGGTGGCGCATAGGATTCGAGTCTAAGTGAACCGCAAACATCGGGAAGATAGGCTGGGGAGGCAAAGACGGAGAAGTGTCGCGGGGAAGGCAAAGACATGAGACAGCACACAGCTTACGAATGCCTTGTTTGGTAAGTTTGAGAGACACACACGCGCCCGTCCACCGTACTTCGTCTCGGGGGACGCAAATAAGTTTGTGAGGTGAGTCAAGATTGAGAAGGAGAGGTGAGTCAAGATGGAGAGGTCAGTCAAGTCACTCCTACCACCTCTAAGCGACGTTTACCTGCCCAACGATATCAAGTGATCACCTGCCCCAGGACATGCCCCTACGCGGTCCAACTGTCGGCCGATCCAAATGAATCCCCTGTCGAAATGACCCCTGTCTTCCAAACGAAAGCCGCATTTTCCGAACTGCAGTTTCAGCTGGTTTGGCGAGCTGACTAGTCGCCATTGCCGGTGCGAGTGCTTTGTGCTTCGTAAAGCTCCGGCTCCGGCTGAACGATCCATCGTGAGATGCACGGCGCTGTGGAGCCAGAACACCAAGGTATGCAGATAGGCTCCACCCTCGATCCCAAGGCTGCAGCTCACGACCTCCGACCTCCGTAGGCTCCACTTTCGAAACGGCTTTCCTCGGTGGTGTTGTACCCTCTTCGAGCGCCATCGCTTGGTCGTGGCGTATCTGCCTGTCTAGCCAATGCATCTGGCGTCGCCGGGGGTCGCCGGGGCGCAGGCGCCATCCGAGCTCAGGCGCCGAGTGGGACTGTGGGATCTTGAGCCTCCCCACATCGACGGCGAGCGCTCCCACATCATCGACGGGCGAAGCGAGCCTCTGTTCGCAAGGGATCTCGTCCCGGGGCAAGAGCCCATCCCATGCTTGCCCAGGAGACCTATCTACCAAAGATGGTCCTCCGGCGTCGTTCTCGAGTCCGAAACCGGCGGGGGCGCTGTCGTCGATGATGCTGTACTGGTGCGGTTCGAGCTTCAACATGATGATCTGGCGGTTGCGGTTGCGGCGAGGCGGAGGTGGTGGCGGGATGCCTGCCTGATCGTACGATGGTTGACTGGGAGGAAGGGGGGTGCACATGGAGCACTCTGGACTACCACTGTTGCTGGCGCTGGTGCTGGCGCTGGCGCTGGTGCTGGCGCTAGTGCTGGCGCTGGTGGGGGTGATGCGTCCGGTGATGCGTGCTCTTATGGGCTCAGCTTCACTCGGGTCTTGCTGTGCAGGTCCATTAGGTAGCCTCCATCTCGCGCCTGTTGCATGCGCGATGATGCTAAGGGGGACGTCGGAGTCGAGGTCAGGATCATGCACGAACTTGATGTCTGTGCTCTTGATTTTGTGTTTGACGCCGGGTGTTGCTTTGCGTACAAGCACCGGAAGCGCCGGAAGCGCCTCAAGCACTTCCTGGGCCCGCACAGCACGCTCATCGGAGGGGGAGCTGCGCGGCATAGGAGTTTTGGTGCAGGTCGTCCCCAGCGGCGTGCTGCAGGTCGGCCCCAGTGCTCTCCCCTTGCGCGGAGAGGCTGGCCTCGCTCCTTGGGCGCGCGCGAGCACTCGCAACTCGTGCGCTGTGAGCATTGTCGGCTTAGCGGGAGCGGCGGCGGCGATGGCGAGAGCAGTAGCGGCGGAGACGGTCCAGCAGGCGGTGGGAGCGGCATCGGCGATGCTCGTGAGTGGGGGTGATCGCGGCGGCGAATCCGCGTGCACATCCGTGAACTCATGCAGGGTGTCGGCGTCAATGTGGGCGGCGAGCGGAGTGGCGAGGAGGCGTCTAGAGGGTACCTCGCCTCCGTCTCGTCCAGCGGAAGTCGAGCATTCCTTCCGGCCGTCCATCTCGTCCAGCACTGCCTTCGCTGACTCGGCTGCGGCAGCTTGTCGGGCCGCCTCACGCGCCGTAACCGCGTCGGCCGCTGCTTGGAGCTCCATGGCTACATGCATGGCGCGGCCAGCGCTCGCCATCGATGCCATCGATGCGGTCCCGCTCGCAAGCGCTTGCAGCGATGCCGCGTGCAGTAGGGTGGCTTGCCGTGCGGTCGCCTGCTGCCGTTCTGCAGGTGTCGCGGAGATGTCGGGCGCGACCTCCGTGGAATCGTTACGGGAATCGTGCCCCAACCCCCCGTACGCAGCCCGCAGCCATGACGTCGCGCGCGCCACGACCTGGAGCTCGAGGTCGTACTCTTCGACGCGCCCCAAGAAGCGCTTCAGCCGTGAGGCATGAGTCCGCACATGTCCGAGTGTCGCGTTGAGGTCAGCCTCGCGCTCGAGCACCATGGCAAGTTGCTTGTCGAGAGGAGCACCACGTAAGGAGGAGTTCACCACGGCCGAAGGCTTGCCCAATGGCGTGGCGGTGTCGACGTTTGAACGAGAACAATATGGTTGATCTGAGTTGCCCCTCTTTACTGAGTTCCCCGGGGTGGAGGTGAATTCAGTCTCAGGACTTGTGAGCTTGATACCGTAGCGGTGCACGTCGGGTTCAGTGGTTGCAAATGCGTATATTGCACCAGCTACGATAGCCATCGGCACGGCTGCCACCGCGAGTATGACCATGCCGCGTAAAAAAGATACGTAAAGCGCATCAACTGCGAGAGCGAAAGACACGACCGCCACGGGCATGTGGGAGCCTCCTCAAATGAAGTTTCTTCGTTGCCCTTCCTCGGTTTGGTTAAAAAAGGAGTTAATTATGAAAACAGAGCATGCAAGCGAATTCAACAGAGCATGTAAGAAGAGAACGGCCTTGCTCAAAGGTAAGTAGAGGACACCTTAAAGGACCTCGCTTGCCAACTGTTCGGGGGGGGGGGGGCTGTA
>PJAB01001173.1:0-16586 GCA_002887195.1 Chrysochromulina parva
TCATGGGCCAGCCTAGTCCGGCCATGGCGCTCCCCGGGGTCGCGAGAACGCCTTCGCGCGCGGTTACCGGGCTCCAGCGTGCGCATGCCAAATTTTTTGTGACTTCCGAGACTCGCCCACTTTTCATGGGGCTCCCGACGTTCGAGGCGGGCATCCCAGTGGCCATCTACCCGTCCTCGAATACGTGCGATGGACTCACCCCGCACGCTCTACTGACCCGCGCGGCGTTTTTGTCGCCGCGAAAGCTCCCGCCAACGCGCCGTGGCGAACATATCGCGCGCTCTCAAGTTTCGCAGTTGTGCGTGGGTGCTGAAAATCAGGGCTTGAGGGAGACGGTCCAGAATTGACAAATATTACACTTTGACTATCTTCCGATCGCTTGATCATTCCTTCGGCACACACACCGACGTAACCAATCTTCTTGACGTGATACAAAGTTTCGCTACCATGGTATTCTAGAACGTACATGTACAGTACGAGGGTTGAGGGAGGTGTCGTTGTTCTGTTCATCTAGGCGATCTGGGCGACGCCACGGAGCGCGGAGAGCGTGGCGAGCGCTGCGACGACGCCATACTGGCGGCCGTCCCGGCGGGAATTGGCAGCTTGGGCTGCGAGAGCGGCGCCGCGCTCGGCCGGCTGCGCGCGCGAGGGCTCTCCGCGCGCACGGCGCCTGCGCCGCCCCCACCGCGAGGGCTGCTGGGACGCAGTGGCGCACTCGAGGGCGGCGGCGGCGCGCCGCGCGGGCTGTTGGGACGGCGCGGGCTGGCTGCACGCGCCGTGCTCACGGAGGAAGCAGTGGGCGGGCGGCCGGTCGCGCGCGGCGCGATGAGCGTGATCGGGGAGCCGGCGACGGGCAGTCCGTTGAGGGTGAAGGTGATGCGGTACTCGCCGCTCACCTGCACGGCCGTCGCCACACGGTATGACCCGCCGCCCGCGTCGGAGACCTCGAGCGCGACGGGCGCGGGGCCCGTCGACAGCTGCGCCTTGAGAGGGCCGTTGGTGCGCTCTGACGGACGCCCCGCTTCGTCTACAGACGAGACGAGGACATCGAAGAGCACGCCCGGCTTGACGCGGATCACCGATGGCGCCGAGACGAGCGATTCGTCGCCGAAGCGGATGGCTGGGTCCATGCGCAGCCGACCGATGCAATGCTCCTGCCTCGTGCCGTCGCTGGAGCGAGCAAAGCCGATGTAGACGCCATGGAGGCCGATGGGCGTGTTGGGCGGGTAGGTTGCTTCCACACGCCCATCGCCGAGGTCGGACACCACGCACGGCATCATCATGGGCGATGCGTCGCCCGCCGCACCGCCCAAGGGAATCTCGCGCAGCTCGCACCAAAGCGGCTGCGAGAGCGGGCCGGTGCGTGCGTTCGCGAGGCAATCGCGCGTCTGCAGCCACAGCCGGCCTCCACCTATCGAGGCCACGCGCTGGAGCGGCTCGCCATCGATACCCACCTCGAGCACCGTGCAGCAGCTGAGTTCCACGGGCCCCGCACCGCAGCAGAGCTTGAAGGGCGATCCGGAAACGGCCACTCCTCCGGTCGAGGCATGCAGTAGGTAGATGCCCGGCTCGAGAAGGGTGAAGTGCACGCGGCAGCCGCCGTCAGGGCCCTCGGCCAACTCCACGTCCACAGTACCCAACTCCTCGCCACTCCCGTCGGGATCGGCATCTGCGGCGGGCGCCGGCTCCACCGCGCTCCCCACAGCGCCGCCCACCGCGCCGCCTCGGCGCGCCTTGGACGTCACCGGCAGCTCGCGCGAGATACGCACGAGGCGCGCCGAGTAGAGGCCTGGCTCAAACGGCCTTGTATTGCCCACGTGGTCGCGCGCGTTCACGTCGACAAATGTGCCCAAGCCCACGCCACACTCGCGTAGCGCCGCGCCGGTAACGGTCGCGTTCTTGGGCACGTGTGGGCCCGGGGCCACATTCACCGCGAATGGGGAGCCGTTGATGTGCCCGCCGCCGGCGAGCTCGATGCCGAGGCGCAAGGTGCCCGCGCACACGGCAGTGTACGCCACGTGCCACGTGCCGTTGCCATTGTCGCGTACCTCGTTGAGCACGAATGGCGTGGGCACCCAAGCTGGGTCGCTGCCAGGGCTGCGCTCCACCGTGCCGTTCACCGCCAGCTGCGCCTGGTCGAGCACCGTGTGCTCGGCCTGCGACCACGAGCTGAGCCGCGCCTGATGGCCACCGGCCAGCACGTCCTGCCCTTCATAGCGCATCACGCGACGGGGCGGCGAGCGCAGCGGGCGCGGCGGCATGCGCACGGTCAGCGAGCGCATCTCACCCGCCACGCACGCCCCCAAGCCCGGGCCGAAGGCCTCACAGGCGAGCGCCGTCTCGGCGCGCGCATGCTCTTCCATGGCTGTTCGGGCTTCCTCATCGGACAGATGACGCGCGAGCGCCGGCCGCACGACCACCATGAACGAGCGGCCGCCCAGCACCGTCGCCATCTCTTGTGCCGCCTCGGCCAGAGCGGCGTTCCCACCGCCACTGGCCTTTTTCTGAGGCGACTTGGGCGGCGAAACAGCCGCGATCGCCGCGCGCCACTTATCCGCCGCAGAAGGCGCTTCCACAATGGCGCCGCTGCCCGCGGCTGGCCGATGCAGAAGGCTCAGCTCCCAGCGACCCGCCTGGGGCGGAGTGTACCGCACGATGTACGTGCCGTCCTGCTGGTCGTCGATCGTGTGCTGGAGCGGCGTGACGCGGCGCATGCCGCCTGGCAGAAGCTTGTGCGCGCGCAGCTCGAAGTGCTCGCCGCCGCACGCCGCCGCGTTGCCGTAACGGTCGTAGACTTGCACCTCATACGCTGTCTCCTCGCCCTCATAGCCGATGACGAGGCCTTCGCCACTCAGGGCGCACGCAGGCGGCCACGTGGCGCCTGCAACCACCTTGACGACCGAGATGACGCCCTCGGCCTCCTCGAGCGCGATGGCCCGCGCTGCCTCATGCTCGACCGTCTCGACGACTGCGCTCTCGCTCAGGTCACTCAGGTCCGGCGCATTCGCTGCCTGCACGCGCGCGGCGGGCGCGCCGCTACCGCCGCGCCCAGCAGGGTCGGCCGCCGAGGGCGCAAGCGGCGCGAGTCGGATGCACATGTGGTAGTGCCCGCTCTGCAGTGGCGTACCGGTAAGTTCGTAGACTCCGTTGCCCAGCTCGACCACCTCGCAGTGCACGTACGCACCCTCCCCGTCGTCCGCGCCGCCGTTGCCGCTGCTGCCCGCGAGGGTGCTGCCCGCGAGGGCGCTGCTCCCCGAGGCGATCGGACCGGGACCTGGGATCGGGAGGCTGTGGTGGCTGTGGCTGCAGCCGCTGCTGCTCTGAGCCATCTCGCCCGCGCCCGCTGCGCCGCCCACGGACGGCGACGGCGCGAAGGCAAGGCTGCCGATGGCGCTGCCGTCCTCGTTCCGTCGAAGCTTCGGCGTCGATGACGACGGCGCCGCCGCATGCGGGCTGGCGCTCGCTGCACTGGCGCCGGCCAAGCGCAGCTGCATCTTGCCGGGAGATTGCATCTTGCCGGGAGATGTTAACGGTCGACCGCCAGCGTCGCCACCGGCGCCGTTGCCGTGGCGCGTCGCTGTGAGCGCCTCGACCTCCTTGAGGATCTCGCGCCAGTCCTCGGGCAACTTCTCCCCAAAGTCACGTTGCAGCTGCGCCTGCAGGCGCGCGCTCAGACTGCGCGCTATCGCACCGCCGCCGCCGCCACCGCCGCCGACGCCGCCGACGCTGACGCCGCCGACGCCGCCGCGTGCGCCGAGGCTCGCTGCGCCCTTGGTCGCGCTCGTCGTCAACGGCGGCGGCGCGAGTGGCAGCCGCGGCGGCGTGATCGCCATCCCCGCGATCGCCGAGGCGCCCGACGCGGCGCCCGACGCCGTCGCTGAGGCCGTCGCGGGCGTACTGAGCGCCGTATTTAGCGCTCCGGTGCGAACGCGCTCGGGTGAACTGCTGCGCGATGCGGCGCTGCCCACGCGGCGTAGCCAGATGGAAGGGCGCGGGCAGGCGCCGCTGGTGAAGGTGTTGCCGAAGCGATCGTGCGCCTGAATACGCACCTTGAAGCGCACGCCGGCGGGTATGGTAGGCCAAACCTTGGGCTTGGAGGTCAGCTTGTACGAAGGCGCGTGCGGCGGTGCCGGGAGCGCCTTGATGGTGAAGGGTGACCCTTTGACGTTCATGCCCGCCCAGCACACGTGCACCGTGATCCTGCCCTGGGTGGTCGGCGTGAGCGAAAGGGAATAATGTGCCGAATCGACGAGCTCGACTATCGCAATGTCGCGTGGCGCGCCACGCTGCCGATCAGGGCCCATGTCGGGGGTCATGAAGGCGGAGGGCACCTCGTTGCTGTCCGCGCTGAGACGATCGTGCGCGCACAGGTTGCCCCACCGATCACGCGCGATCAGCTGCAGCTTGAACGGACGGCCACAGAGCACCGTTGCGGGCGGCGGCGCCACGAGCGCCGTGGTTCGCGGGTCCGCGGGGCCCGGCTTGACGACGATGGTAAATGGTGACTGCGCGATGGGCCCCACGTTGGGCGCGAGCCCCACGTCGAGCCGGTAAGTGCCAGCCGCCTTGGCCGTGTAAGTGACCACGTAGCTGCCGTCGCGCTCGTCTCGGATCCGGCAGTCCCACTTACCTGGCCCTTGCACGTCGGCGTAAAAGTGGTCGACGCCGCGCGTGCGCGGCTGGCCGTGCCGGTCGCGCTTGTAGATAGTGAAGCTCGCCGCCTTGCCCGCTTCGCTGCTGCTCAACCCGAGTCCCTCGGCATGGCAGTTCTCGGGGCGCGTCACATCCGAGTCGACGATGAGGTTGAATGGTGAGCCCTTGATGGGCGCACGGTTGAGCGTCACGTGCATGACGTAGTTGCCCGAGACTGTGGGAATGTAGCGCACCTCGTACGTGCCATCGCCACGGTCCAGCACGTCCGCAGACATCAACACCGGGCCGCGCGCGCGCACCTCAAACAGCTCGCCGCCGCTCTCGCATGGCCGGTGGACCCAGTCGCGTGCGCGGATCAAGAAGGACGTCTCCACGTCCGTCACAGCAACCTCCAGGCCGGTGCCCTCGGCGACCGTGTGTTCGGGCATGGCAGCCGTCTCATTCAGCCAGCAGCGCTGCTCGTCGAACGTCGGGTGCATCGTGTAGAGCGCCTTGAGGTTGGCCGACGCCACGTCGGAGAGGCTGACGACATGCGAGATGCCGTCTGATGCGGTGAGCGTAAGCGAGTCATGCGTATGCGGCGCACCCTTCATCACATACGAAACGACCTCGCACAGCCCGGTCAGGCTGAGTGCGCCGTCTGGGCGCGCGGCCAGCTGCCTTAGTATGGCGCGCAGCTCGTCCTCGACAAAGTGGCGTTCAAGGGCGAGAACGATCACTCCGACATGCTGGAGCGCAATGCGCGCCTCGCCACCGCCATCAGTGCGGGCAAAGCGGTTGAAGAGGCTGCGGCATGCGGACAGCGCCTCCTCCATCCCGCGAGGAGCGCAGGTCCTGACCACCCTCGAGTGCCGCCGCCGTGGAGCCTAAGGCGCAGATAAAGGTCGCTCCAACCCCCGCTACCGGGTGCTGGCGTCGGGCCAATTTTGCGCTTCGCGCACACTTGCACACTCTTCACAGCAACTGTGACTTTTCAAATTCTCGACGGGTCTAACCGTGTGCGGCCCCACTACCACATGCGCATGCCACCTATGATGAATGTGGGTTGGCCCAACACCTCTGGATGCGAGTCTTTTACTTCGCCTGATCCGGTGCTCAAGGACGCGTGTGACATCGTGCGCCAAGGCGAGTGCCATGCGTCGCGCGGCGTGACGACCCCCACCAAACCGCTCAGCGGGCCCGAACTGGCGCCTGGCAGCGAGAGCAGGCGCTGCGCTACAACTGCATTGTGCTGCTCCAGCGGGGAGAGGCCGCCCATGCCAATGGAGGCGGAGGTCCCGCTGCCCGTCCTGGCCGCGTATATCCCGCGCAGTTGCCTCCGCCCGGGATCCCTCTCAGCCTCCTGCGCCTCGCGTGCGCGCGCCACCATCGCCTGCACCTGCTCGTCCTCGCGCAGGTAACGCTGCAGCTGCCGGCGGTGGCCCATCGTGCGGACTCCGCCGGCCTTGAGCTTCTCATCGCTCGCGCAAACCAGGCCGAAGAGCGAGTCGAGACCCACGGCAACGAGGTCGCTGCCGTGCTGTATGAGCCCGACCGAGTCGAGCCAGGCGGCGAGCATTATCTTATCGCCATCACGGCCATGGAGCTTGATCTTTTTCAGCGCGTCCTCATCGAGCGCGCGGAGCGCGTTGGGCGACGTGTAGCCGGCGCCAAGGAGCTTGTGCACGATCTCGCCGAGATCGGACAGCGCAAATGGCTCGAGGAACGCGGCGAGGGTCCGCTCGACAGCCGTCTCGAGTGCAGCGCTTTGCATTGGCACGCTCGCGTCGTCGCCATAGCCTCTGTCGCGATGATGCCGCTGAACCATGATGCTCTGTGTAGGGATGGGCTGTGCATGGTGCGAGCGCCTCAGTGCGATCGCCTCACCGACCGCCTCAGAACCTCGGGCACGCTGCTCTCTGAGCCATTGCATCGGCGTTGGACGACTGCCGAGGAGGGCCGAGAAGGACTTTGGAAAGGGGCTGTGAAACACTTCTTGAGCGCACCGAGTAGGGGTTGTGAGTCGACGAAAAATCAAGAGAAGCATCGACACGTGTTCGAGCTGTGGGAAAGCTGCGTCCATTTTGCGGACCTTCATCCCCGATTTCCTCAATGCAACCTGGTCGTACTCGAGTGTGAGACGATGTTCTCGAAGGGGGGAGAGGGCGCGCCTCCGCAATCGGAGGGAGTGTTGGAGGGCGCGAATGTCGGACAGCAACAGTCGGATAGCGACAAGCTCGCGCGCGCCAACGAGATCGCTTGGTTGCAGGTGGCCACTCTTGCGGAGCAGAGCAACGACCTGGCAAAAGCGGCCGACGCCTACAACCACGTGCTCCTCACAAACAGCAGAAATGTGCACGCGCTGCTGCAGCTCGCGAGCATCAGCCGCATGCAGGAGCGTTTCGAGGACGCGGTCGACTACCTCAATCGTATCATGGTCATCGACGGACCCACGGGGGAGGTGTATGGAGCGATCGGCCACTGCTACCTCACCCTCTCTCAGAGAACCCAGGATCTCGACATGACGCTCGACTGCCTGCGCAAGTGCTACGACGCCTACCACGAGGCCTCCCTCCACCTCGGCGCCCTCAATGATCCCAACCTCTGGTACGGCATCGGCCTGCTCTACGAGCGCTACGCCAATCTGATGCTGCCGGGCGCGGGGCAGAGCGAGTGCTTCTCGGCGGCGGAGGAGTCGCTGCGCTCGGTGCTGCAGGCGGCGCCCGAATTTGAGAAGCGCTCCGAGATCCTGTACCGGTACGCGACCCTCGAGCTGCGTCTTCGCGCCCGAGACAGCGCGAGCCACTCACTGAGAGAGCGCATGCTGCGAGAGCGCATGCAAGCGCGCTCAGCCTGTCCCCCCGACTAGCATTCCCCCCACGCGCGGTGCCTCGTCGATCCCTTGACGCTTGGTGCCTCGTCGGCACGCTCACTTCTTGTGTCGCCTCTCGCCGGCTCTGTCCCTCTCCCTGCCGCCCGCCCTCTTTCACTCACTCTCTGTGCGTCTGTGCGCCGGCCCACGGCGCAGGCTCGGCCACATCTACAAAGCGCAAGAGAACCCGCACCGCGCTCTCGAGTGCTTCCAGGCGATCTGCGATGCACCGCCGCCGCCGCTCACGCAGGCGGACGTCTGGTTCCTCATCGGCTCGGTGCAGGAGACCATGGAGCCGCCCGCGCCCGAGTTTGCGCGCCAAGCGTACGTGCATGTGCTCCGGCTCATGCAACTCAACGAGGAGGCCAAGGTCGCTCGCGTCTACCGTCAGCTGGGCTGGGTGTGCCACAAGTTTGCGCTCGACCAACCACCCCTTCTAGGCATCCTCAACCCCGCAGAGGCACAGGCGCAGTCGCCACTGCTCTGCCTCAAGCGCGCGCTCGAGACGGAGCCGATGGACGCTCCGAACTGGCACATGCTTGGCGCGTGCCTTCTCGACCATCGCGAGCTCGATGCCGCGTACGACTGCCTGCGGCACGCGATCACGCTCGAGCCGACCTCGGACAAGGCATGGCGCTCGGTGGGCGACTTGTACCTGGCTCAGGGGGAGCGCGAAGATGCCATCGAAGCGTACGAGCAGGCGGTGCATCTCAATCCTTCCTCTCACGCGTGGTTCGACCTGGGCGCCGCCCGGCACGATGCGCTGGCCGTCTCGGGCGCGGGCGCCACCAGCATGATCACTGCCGCGGTGGAAGCCTACACGCGCGCCCTCACCATCTGCCCCGACCGGCGCGAGGATATCTCGCGCCGGCTGCAGCATCTCAACACGATCTCGGTCAACACATCGATGCCCTCCGTCAGCGCGGCTGACGCCGGCTGTGCCGCGAAGACGGCGCCGGCGGCCGCCGCGAGCGACGAAGGCCCGAGCATCCTCCATGCAGCCGCGGTGCATATGGCGGCGGTGGCGGACGGCAGCGCGCCGGCGCCCGCGGCGGACGGCCCCACGGCGGACGGCGAGACGGCGCTGGCGCTGGGCCCGGCGGCAGCACCGCCCGGCCTCCCTCGCGAGCTCGCAAGTGCTGTCGCGAACGCGTCGTCCCAGCTGATGGCCAGCGGTGATACGGCCATCGTTCCTGCTGGGCTGCCCGGTGCGCCCGCCCTCTCCTGCGTGAGCCTGGCGCTGCCCGCTGCGCCGCTGATGGCCGGGGGCAAGCGGGCGCGGGACGACGAGCCGCCGCCGGCTCAGAATGAGGACGAGGAGGACGAGGAGGACGAGGAGGACGAGGAGGATGAGTAGGACATGGGAGGACGAGAAGGACGAGGAGCAGGACAGCCGACGACAACCATGCCTGAGACGGCATGGAACGCGACGGGATGGTGATAATAGGACCTGGGCCCGCAGGCAGTACACTACAGCAAGGTGGTGGTGTTAGCGAGCGCGCTTCATGACGCCGTGAACGCGCATCATCTGCAGGGGACTCACGGCCGGCCTATACGGCGTAGTTTACGCGCGGTTGTTCCACGTTTGCTCGACGATACGGCAAGAGTATTAAGAGAGAGCATTTTTACCGCGACGATCGATTATCGGTTTTGATTTTATAGGGAGCGTCACCGAGCGTCACCAGGCGAAACCCGCCCATAAAAGGATAATTGTCTCAGTAATCAGACCTACCGGTACAAGACGCGTCGGACTTGCTCAACTGAAACTGAACTCGTGCTCGCTTCACGGTCGCGCGGAATTTGTGGTTCCTACGGGTGAGGGATGTCGTGCCGCTGGCCGCCGCTGACCTACTCACGCGACACGGATCGCTATCGCGAGCAAATCTTCAAGGAACGTTCACACGGGCGTCCGGAGCGGCCGCTTACCGCAATCGTAGCCTCAGCCGTTCCAAGGCCATACAGCGTGCCCAACCCTATGTACTCATGGAAGCCTCTCGCGGCCGAATCGCGCGGCTTTGGACAAACACGCGCCTCCTACGATCCCGTCTCCTACGAATCGTCGATGCGCACTTCAACGCCGTATCCTCAGTTCAGAGCCACACCGCGCGGCTCTGGTCAAGTGCACCCCTCGTCCGAGTCGCTGATGCGCACCTCAACGCCACTCGCTCAGTTCAGAACAAAGCCCTTCAACGTCGATCACACGATGCTGCCGCAGCGCACTCCAGAGCATTTCAACGCGTGCTCTGAGATGGCGCAGATGAGCTGGTACGAGCCGCCGCTCGTGCTGTCGCGCAACTATTGCGAACCGAGAAACTTCTTCAACAAGTGCGCTGAGCGCTCGACACGTTCGGTGGTCAACCCAGCAGTACCCGTCGTCCCATGGAAGGTGCATGGATGCTCCCCACTAGCTCCCCACCTCACACAATCCGGCGAGCGCGACGCCGCCTCGCCGGGTCTATTGATGAACGTTGTTTTCGCTCACAATGGGATGTCGCGCGCGTGCGGCTGTGCACAGGCAAAGTTCACGTGAGCGCCGTGTGAGTTGATGTGCCCACTCGATGCGCGCATCAACTTAGCATCAACTCACAGGTCCAGCAACAAAGAATAGCCGCTAAATGGCAGGCTGGCCCCGGCCAACCCTAGCAATCCGGCTAAGGCCTAAGATTTGGAGGCTGCATCCTGTCTGGACATGTACATCAAGTCACTACTCTGTAACGTGGAGAATGGACCTTGACCAGTGCTGCTGAATATTGTGTTGAGGACTCGCAGAATTCAAAGTGGGTGTCGGGGCGGTCCTCGTCGACCGCTTGGAAGAGGGCGTCGCGCGATACGAGGGGTTTTCCGTAGGTTTTCCGCGCCTCTCGTCGCCTCGAGGACCGAGGACCGGAGCGACTAACCCGACCTGTAACCACCGGCGGACCGGTTCCAGCTTCCATGTTCTTGGTTCACGTTCAGATTTCGCTTCGTTCGGAGCGGAGCATTCGTCCGGGCCCCGGGAGGTAGGGCACCACCCCGCCACGCGTTTGCATGCATGGGTAACCCTCTCGCCACGTGGCGCTGCCGTCTGGCGTTTGTTACTTACTCGTACTTACTTACCGGGCGAGCGGTAGGGCAGAAAATTCGTATTTTCTGCCCGCCGCCGTCCCGCTCTTGGCTGCGCTCTTGGCTGCGCTCTTGGCTAGATGTTCGCTTGGCCAGTACCGTTGAGAACGCATAAGCTTCCGTTGAGGTACAACACAAATAAAGGTTGGACTTGGAAAGCGCCTGTGGGCATGAGGTTGAGCGGGGATTTGCGCAGAGACCGAGAATTTTGAGGAAGATGCTGTGGAGCCTTGTGTGCATGCATTCTGGTTTACATGTAGTCCTGTGTGCGTTGCGGGCGGAGCGGTTGGTAGTTCATAAGTTCCCAGGATTTGCGTTTGCCACTCCAGCGGGCCACTTCCCAGGATTTGCGTGTGCCACTCCAGCGGGACCACTGAGCAAGATGCCGCTGCCGACACCATCATTCGAGCACAAAAGGCGCTGGCTACGACCTCGTAGCATATTGCACAGCAACAAGTGGTCGAACATTTTGCAGCCGACCGGCACCACGAATGCATTGCAAGATCACTTGGTTGAGACCAGGCTGCGATGCATTTCGGCAAGAACGTGGCAGGCAGCACGGCTCGGAGGGGAGCTCGGCAGCAACCTTGGGCGTCTGTACGATAGCTGGGAGAGCTGCAGCCGCTTTCATTCACAGGCGGACGGCGCCAGCCACGCCGACATCGCTCGCAAGGCCCGCAAGGAGTTGCGCCACCACCCGGTGGTGTTGTCGCAGCTCAGCAAGTGGTGGGAGATGATGTTGACCACCTTTCCCAAAATGACTCAAAATCTGGCGCCTGGCAAGACGCCAGGCATGGACGAGGACCAGTACTGCCGCTGGCAGCTCAGCATGCACCGGGTACTCAGCCCCTGGAGCAAGGACGGCGAGAGCACCTTCGACTATCAGACCGCCAAGCAGCAGGCGGCTGAGGATTGGCAGTTGGATCTCAAGGGCGAGGAGCTACTGCGCAAGAACGGCTTCTGCGACGCTCTGTTCGCCATCGCGGATGAGTGGACGCGCGGCATACATCCGGGCGAGTATGCCATCTTCCTATCCAGCCTTTTCGACGCGGTCATCGAGCCGGAGGATACAGGCAACGGCTTTCGGCTGAACGAAGTTGCGGAGATCGATGACCTCGATTGGAATCTGAGCACGGTCGTGCAAAATGAATTTGCGGCCAGCCTCTCGCCGCGAGCCAAGCCCAGTCGCCGTGTATACACGGCCGGCACAACCGCCTCCCGTGCGCGTCTGGAGACGCTCAAGGCAGAACGTGAGGCGAAGTTGGCAGTGCCACCGTGTTGGACGCCGTGGTCCGACCCTATAAGGCCGCCGCCGCCCTCGCGCATGCCCGCCGCTGGCGCCGCGCTCGGGCCTGAACTCGTGCACGGCCGCCTCCGCTCGGCGCCGCGGCCACCATCGGCCTCTTCCCGTCCATCTATTGCATCATCCTCCATCCCTAGAACACCGAAGGGGTGGGAACGTCACGTCGTTGGCCCTTCGTTCAACGGACCGACCTCGGGCCCAACCTTGGCCGATGCCGACAAGTGGTTTGAGCGCGCACAGCAGTGGTTAGTGGGGCGCGGGGAACCGTACGCTGGCATCTCCCCATCGCCCCTTGAGCATGCTGCCCTGCTGCCGTTGCAGCTGCCATCAAAGCCCTTCACGCCAAAAGCGCCGCTCAGCCCGCGCAACGTCGGAGTCAGACTCAGCACGCCACCACCGATGCTGATAGGTTCATCTGAGTGGTGGCGTGAGCAACGCTCAGAGCCACGCTCGCCCCCATCACTACGACCGCATCTACCGTACACGCCACCCGGCACAGACGCGACGTGTGTGGCCACGCGCGGATCATGGCACAGATCTTGAAGTATGTGGCCGCAGCGCCCGCCACCGCCAATCCTCTTGTCACTCTGCGGATCTACACTAGATCTACACCTGCTGGACTGCGCACTAACCATCGTTGATCCGCGTTCGAGTCCGCGCTTTCGAGGTTTTTCGGTATACAATTTAGTATTTACACATCAATCATCATAATAACTAAACCACCAGTCGAGTGTTACGGGCGGACTCGGGACTTTACCCGACGACGAACGGCGGCAACGGCCTTTCACGTTTCACCGCGTAAACTTCGCTACGCTAGCCCTATACGCTATAGCAACCTGCAAAATCAAAATCCATGTACACGCCGGCGCCGAATCTCCACGGAAACGGGCGGGCGAGCAGCGCGCTCAGCTCACTGCCGGGGTGCGGTGGCATCCTCTGAGATCGAATCTCAGATGCCCCCGCACTGGTCGAGGGTGCGCCCAATCGCGGGGTCGAGGCACGCATTCTGCGCGGCCGTGTTGAAGAAGAGCGGCTTGTACAGCAGCCCTCGCCACGCCTCGAGCTCGTCTTCGAAGCTAACTGAGGGCTCTAGCTGCAGCGAGCTGGCCGCAGCCTCGATCGGCGGCGGCTCCATGCGAGGCAGCAATGGCCGGAGCTCCGTGCGCACGGCGGCGGAGAGAGAGTCGGCGGATTCGATGCTGAGCGCGCCCGCAATCAGCAGGGATGCCCCCGTGATCGATCCGAAGAAGGTCGAGAGCTCACGCTGCATCTGGACGGGCGTCGTGCGGGCGACGTCAGCCAAGTTGTCGAGAGTGCGCGGTGGCCTGTCAGGGCGCCCAAGCGCGCTCAGGGCGACGCGTCGCGCGGCAGCGAGCTCAGCCGAGGCGGCTGGTGGCGGCACGTGGCGCAGTGTCTTGCGCAGTACGAGAATCATCAGTCGAGGTAGCTTTTGAGCGTATCCCGTCACAAGCAGCCGCATGCCTCGATCGTTGAAGCTCACATCGCACTTGAGGCCCGCACGCGCCGCAGCCGAGGAAGGCTCTGCTAGCGCATGCACCAACGTCAACCGCCAAAGCTCGGCCTGAATGGCCGCGCGCGTCCCGGCAGCCGACGGCCGACTCGACAGCAGCTCAACAGCCGCGACGGCCAACGGCCGTTGCGCCGCTGGTGCCAGGCTGCGCAGGCACATAGCGTCGGCGAGAGCAGCATGCCTGCCAGGGAGCATCGCAATGGTGCGCAGCTCAACGCACCCAGGCAGCTGCAGCGTGCCAATTCCCTGGCTTCTCCGGCGGCCGCTGCTGGTACTGCTGCTTGCGCCTTGGGCGTCGCCCTCGGCAGACGCCCCGACGCGATAGCCCACTTGGACCATCAGCGAGCTCGGCATCTCAAAGCCGTTGGGCGTCGTGGTGGGCACCCACGGGTTGCGGGGCGGCGGCTGCCAATCGAAGCCGCCGCCTCCGCCGCCTCCGCCGCTGTCGCCGTCGCTGCTACCGGTGCGGCGGCCGTCGCTGCCGCTCGCAGCGAGCATCTCTTCCGATGCCATCAGCGGGGTGACCAGCGGAGGGATCAGCGGCACGAGGGTGGCGACGCCATCGAGCGGCCAAGGCAGCGGCGGGCTGAACCCGCCCTCCTGCACGCCGAGCAGGCGTGGGTCGGCGGCCCAAATGGTGATGATGGGGGAGCGGCCCGCCAACTGCTCCGCTGCTTCCTGTGCGGCGCGGCTCAGCTCGGCCGGTGTGCCCACAAACGCGCGCGGCCCCCGAACGCTCCACGCGGCCTCCGTCTCCACCTGGAGATCGGAGGCGAGATCCAAAGCCGTTGGAGGGCGCGACGACCAGCGCCAAGCGGCGTCAGCCATCGCTTGGGCCTCAGCCGCTGTGCTGAGCGGCACACCGCGCCGCGCGAGCTGCGCCACGGCCGCGCGAGCGAGCGCCGCCGCCTCGCGCCACCGACCCTCCGCTTTCTCTGCGAGCGTGATCTCGAGCGCCCAGATTTGCCAGCCATCGGCGCGCGCCACTGTCTTTGCGGTGATCACCGGCTCGAGCTCGAGTGCGAGGGGTGCGAGGCCGCGCGCTCGCAGCAATGCAGCCAGCGAGTGCGCGTGCGGCTCGGTGAGTGTGTGGCCCAGCAGGTCGAGGGGCTTCCGGCGCGCCTCGGCCAGCGCATCTTCGATGAGCACCTCCCACGAGAGGACCAGGAGCGCGCGCTGTCCCGGGCGCTTGATCGCCATCGCGCCGCCCGAGACGCGACCCAAATCCGGAAAGGGCGCCGTCTGAAGCGAGGTCGTGCGTGCGCGTGCAGTCGGGGTGCGCGCCGCGGAGGCAGCGCTCGAGGGGGGCATCGAGGGGGCCATCGAGGGGGGGAAGCTACTGCCAAACGACTCGGCGATCTGAGGCACGGTTTGCGCGAGGGGGAGTGGCGTCACTACCGCGAAGCGCACTCCCTCAGGACGGTAACGGTCCTCACGCAAGGTCGCGACCTGGGCGCTCAGCGTGCGAGCCTGCTCGGGCGTCTCGGCGCGAAGCGTCGAGCGGCCGCCTCGCCCGAGACGGCTCCATGCCGACTCGGGCGCCGCGCGGGCCTTGAGCGCCGCGATCTCGATCAAGGCACGCGAGGGTCGCTCGACGATGTCGACAAGCTCGGCATCGACCCGCAGGACCTCCTGGGCGACCACGGCGCTCTTGTCGCCGACCAAAGGGCCGAAGAGTGCGGCGAATTTCCGGCACCCCTGCTTGATGTCGTCGAGGTACGCTGCCTGCGCCTCACTCTCTGCTGTGCTCGCCGACGTGCCGCGCTTGATCGTCTTCAGCAATCCAAAGGTGCCGTAGAAGGACGTTGTGCGCTCGCCGGTGAAGGCGTTCAAATCGCCCTGCCGCTCGTCGATGAATGCATTGATCCCTGTAGGGTCGCTCGCGAGAGTTACGTGTTCAGCCAGATGCGCAAGCCCTTCCAGGCCGATCGGATCGTCGAGCGAGCCACATGGAACGGTCACGGCCAGCTCACATCGCGCATAAGCTTCATCGCAGCAGACGAGCCCACGCATGCCATTAGCCAGCGTCACCATGGCATATTGGCGACGGTCACTCGACGTCACCCCTGGCACCGATTCGGAGGTGTAGGGCAGCGTGGCGCTATTGGCGGCAGCGGCATGACTGGGGAACTGCGCGAGTGGTGCTGCGGCAATTGCTGCCGCCGATGGCAACACGATGCGCTGGCCCAATTCGCGGCGGCTCAGCAGACCTTCAAGGATGAGGTAGACAAGAGCGTGCATGAAATGTGTCCGGCGTCATTTTCATGAAAAATGAAAAATGACGAAATCGCGCACTGTGAAGATTCACACCTCGCTCGCGTTCACCCTCGCTTCATGCTCGCGAAGTGAAACGCGTACCGCGCTCACAGACACGGTGTCTGGCGCGTGGACCGTGATGGACACAGCACAAACACACACTGAGCACACATATTAATCATACAAGTAACCACCCGGCACCTCGCCTGGCAGGCAAGAGGATCGCGGAGCCACCTCGCCTGGCTGGCGAGTGGACCGCGGCTGACACACGTACAACACGCATACCCGAGGCTCCTCCCGCTCCTCCTCGGCAGAGGAAAGGCCGTCGTCGAGCTGGCGCGCCGCCGGCGCCGCTGTCTCCTGTCTCCTCCCACCAACGCCCTGCCGGGCCCAACACGCACCAGCGATGCATCTGAAACGAAAAAGGGTGCTCTCTCCAAGCACCCTTTAACAGACGCAGCACGCGCTCACGTACGCATCACAGATCTCAGATGCAGATCACAGATGCAGATTAAACCCAGCCTTTCCTTGCGCTGCGAAACGAATTGAGGCCTTCCCTTCCTCGCCCATGTCGTTGTTCGAGAGGTCGCACTCGATCAATGCGCCTGTGACGGCCACCATGGCGGCCACAGACTTTGCTCCTGTTGGACCGATGCTGTTGGTGCCCATGTTGAGCGACGCGAGCTTCGTCTCCTTGTTGCTCTGGATGGCCTCGCAGACTGCGCTTACGCCCTCATCTTTGAGGCGGTTGTTGGACAAATCCAGGGCCATCAGCCCGCCCATGACGGGTATGAGACCCGCAACGACCATGCCTCCCTCGACTCCGAAGTGCTTCTCCTTCAGGTCCAGCACCGTGAGCGAATCGGCGCGCATCTCCTTGATCGGGATCT